>PVJA010026838.1:0-13665 GCA_004027025.1 Myocastor coypus | reverse complement strand
CTGGGAGAGTACAGGGTGACGGCGCTGAATGCCGCAGTCTTCAGACGGCTTCCCAGTACAGAGGACGCGCAGACCCCCTCACTTATGGGGGTGACACATGTTTTAGGATGATGATCCCCTCAGATGTATTGGCCAGAACTGAATTCCAAATCAAAGTTTCTAGAATATTTGTTTCTATCCCATGAAAGGCAAGCTGTGCTACCTATTTTTGTTCATGTGACATTAATATTATTTTTATTTCAGAGATTAAGTGGCTTTAGGCATGTTTTTGTATAACCTCTTCTAGCCTGTGCTTTTCCCGGCTACTCCCTCCTGCCACATCATAAAAGTTAATTTCATGCCCAAGGAATCTACACTGCTTTCCTTTTGGAAAATATTCTGCAGATTTTAGCAAAGTCAATGGATCAACTATAAATTTCATGTCACACAGGCGACAGGAATGGTAATCTGCCATCATCGCATTACCTGATCTAGCACCCGAGTGACCTCCGTGACAGCTGACAGCCGCACTGCATGGGGTATTGATCTGTTGCTGTGATGTGCACTGGACCAGGCCCAGTGAGAAATGAGGGCAGCGGACGTCATCGGGGCCTGGCTCTGCGCGTGGCGGCTGCCTCCGAGTTGTTTGAACAGAAAAGCCCGGAGCTGAGCTGAGAAGCCAGCAGGACGCTACTCTGTGCTCTAACCCTTCCAGACCGGCTCGCCTCTAACCCTGCTTCTCCTGTTCAGCACAGTACAAAAGATTTCCACTTTGAGTCCTTAAGGAATCCTGTCTCAGGATTTAGTTGTAAGTTACTTCTTTTGCACGGTTGTCCAGGGGAAAGGTCTCTGCTATGGATTTAGTGCTCACGCCCTGTGGATGGGCTGGGTGGGTTGGAAATCATGGTGTGCAAAGCGTGCTGGGAGAACAGCTTCTCTCATTTCGATATTGTCTAAAATTTGTGCTAACACTTGGGCTTCTTTTCAGATCGCATAAATATTTCATCTTTTCCTAAACTACGTGCTAATTTTCATCTCATGTTTTTTACTGCATTGTAGAGCAAAAGCATACATCCACTGATGGATATCTAGAGCAGGTTTCTTTGTAGTCCATTTAGGTTTAAAACAGAAAATCATTAGAAGCTAAGTGAGCCTTATGTCGGACACTTAGGCTGAACCATAATCTAGGATGATTATGTACTGACCTACAAAATGCAGCCAGGCTTTTTCCCACAGTGTCACGTCTGTTGGCCAGGGCAGAGGCTCGTGGTGCAGCTGTCACTTTATGGAAGGCTCGGGAAGCTTACGTGAGCAGCGTGCACCTTGTGACTCCAGGTTTGAGATCTGGAATGCTCATATGTTCATGTTTCTAGTGAAGCATGCTGCTTCTGTATTTTGACTTGGTTGTACCTCATATTAATTTAGTGTTTTAAAGAATTGCATTATTGTCACTTAGGACAGATATACAAAAATGGCTACTCTGGTAGGACCTCGATCACGGTAGCTCTCCTCATGCCTTTGTGGTAGTAGAACTGCCGAGAAACGGTGAGCCAGAGGTATGCATCTGCAGCTGTCCAGCTTTGGCAGCTATAAACAGGGCTCCTCTAGGCCTCTGTGCGCGGGCCTCTGCGCAGACTGCGTGGTGCGGGGAAGCCCCGAGCTGCCCTTCTGGATTAGAGGCTGTACGTGGTGCTCTGAGCAGCTGCCGGGCTGCTGCCCAGCAGCAGTGCTCGTGTGGCCTTTCACTGCAGCGAGTGAACTATTAGTTTGCTTTATGTATCCTTGACATAGGTACTTGAGCTTAACATCACTCTCTGAATATCAAACGTCTGAGACATAACTTGGAATTGGTATGCTCCATCAATCATTGATATTCTAATAAATCCCTATAGAATGTGATAAAAGCAGTTGCACATTTTTACACAGACACTTAGAAATCTAAGCATATACAGAATTGTAGCCAGTCAATCCTATGGCATTCTCCCTTGTCTCCTACCCTCTTTTAATACCTTTTTTTTTTGGTTTTCTTATAGGCCAACTATTTGCCCGAGAGAATGTATAGCAGTAACTGAAATTACATTAGAAGCAGCACACATCTAGAAGACAAGAATGACAGGCATTCCACGCATCATTGTAGTGTACACTTTGCTACCCTCAGTGTGAAACACCTGTTGGAGCTCTTCGGACCACGGTCTCGTTCGTCCTGTGCATAGAAGTGCGTGGCGTGGCTCCTGCTGTTTCCTGTCTTTTCTGCTTGCTGTTTTTCCATTGTTTAACCATTCAGTTCTCGGGTTCCATTCAGCTTTGTCATGCTTTCCATTTCTATTTCTTCTTTCGAGTTCTTATACTAGGGAGACGGTATGATATTTACAATGTAGGTCTGGCTTATTTCACTTATGTGGATATCTTCAAGATACATCCACTTATATATGAAGTCTTCTAGTTTCTCATTCTTTATAGGTGAGTAATGTTCCAATGTTTAAAAATACCACATCTTTTTCAACCATTCTTCTGATGATGGGCATTTTACAACAGAAGATTTTAAACACATTAAAGAAAGCACACATAAAAGGAAACACATGTAGAGCCCATAAAAAGATTAAATTAAAATTACTTAGACTAGGGCTGGGGCGATAGCTCAGTAGAATAAGCACTTGCCTGGCTAGCGCAAGGACCTGAGTTCAATCACCAGTTCTAAAAAAAAAAATTACCTAGACTAACTTGTAGTTAAGACTAGAAATATCTACAAATGCTCAAACATTTTCTTTTAGTTCTATCTTTTAATACCATTTATTTCTTCTATTAGTACGTATTTGTCATACAGGTTGATCGCATTCATCACAGGGCATTGGCGCTTGTACGTAACGTGCCTCAATTCGTCGTTGCTCACCCCTCCCCTCCCCCAACTCCTCCTTTCCACTTATGCCTGCTTTGCTTCCGTCTCCCCTGATGTGCTCTGCCTGCTTTTCCATTTCTTTCCTTCTCCAGTGCCCTGCCCTGCTCCTCCTCTGCTCCAGCACATTCCCATATTTATCTTCCATAATGCTTCTTACTTACTCTTGGGGTTTCTTACACAACAGAAATGATGGAATATTTACACTTGAGCATCCGCTTTATTCATTTAAGATAATGGTCTCTGGGTGTATCCATTTTCCTATGAATGATTCAAGTTTACCTTTCTTTTTTGGGAAAGCAGTACTCCATGGTATATGAATGTCACATTTTCTATGTCTACTCATCTTTTGATGGACATATGAGCTGTTTCCAAGCTTCAGCCTTTATGTGCTGCTGTAAACATGAGGATGCATATGTCACTGGGGTGTATTGTTTATTATTATTATTATTATTATTATTATTATTATTATCATTATTATTTTGTATTTTAGGGAAGGGTCTACAGCGTGCTTAGGGTCTCACTACTAGATCAGACTCACAGTGATCTGTCAATTTACAGCTTCCCAAGAGCTGGACTTACAGGCACGTGCCACAGGCCCAGTCTCAGTTGCTGTCTCACCATGCCCTGGGGGGTGGCAGCAGCAGGGCAGGTCTGGGGACCGATGCCCTGGTCCCTACGCCTGCTTGCAGGTACTTTAATCTGCTGAGCTATTTGGTCAGCCCTGGTGTATTGATTTCAACTACCTTGGAAAGATACCTAGAAGGAGACTATCTGAGTCAAATAGAATCCTTAAGTTTAGTTTTTTTTTTTT
Source organism: Myocastor coypus (assembly GCA_004027025.1). NCBI lineage: Eukaryota > Metazoa > Chordata > Mammalia > Rodentia > Myocastoridae > Myocastor > Myocastor coypus. The sequence goes on along the minus strand of PVJA010026838.1, from coordinate 9,979 downwards.
TTTTTTTTTTTTTAGGAATCTCCATACTGATTTCCATGGAGGTGGTATCCAGTTATACTCTCACCAGAAGCTTTGTCTCTCCTGACAGCCTTTGTTATTGCTTGATTTCTTGATGATAGCTATACTTTCTGGAATGAGATGAGATCTCAGTGTTGTTTTAATTTGCATCTCTTTGATAGCTAGTGATATTAAAATTATTTATTTTTATTTTTAATATAAGTATTAAAATATGTATTTGCTCTTTGTAATCCTGCTCTGAGAACTGTATGTTCATTTTAGATAACCACTTTTGAATTGGATCATTAAATTCAGGGAGTGTCCAAGTTTTGAAAATTCTTTCTATATTTTAGATGTTAGAGTAACTGTTAAAACTTTTTACCCATTCGTTGGGTTGTTTCTTGCTTCACTGAGCTTTTTTTTTTTGTTTTTTGTTTTTTGCCAGAACCAGGGATTGAAGTCAGGACCTTGCACTTGTCAGGCAAGCACTTATTCTACTGAGCTGTCTCCCCAGCCCCTGAGTTGGTGTTTTGTCTTTGTAGAAGCTTTTTAATTTGAAGTGATCCCAGTTGTGGATTTTTGGTAATATTTCCTGTGCGATTGGGTTTTTGTTCATAAAATCTTTGCTTGCATCCATATAACATCTTCTGGAGTTTTAGCCATTTTGTCTTTCAGCAGACAAAATGTTTTTGTATTTAGTTCTTTGATCTGTTTTTAGGTTAGTGGATGGTAAGAGATAGGTTTGGGTTCAGTTTTTGAGTGAAAAGCCAGCTTTCTCAGCACTATTTATTGCCTTCCATTGAAGGTATTTGAACACTTTGCAAATACTAAGGTAGCTGAATTCTTTTAGTTGTTTCTACATCTGCTATTCTGTTGTATTGGTTCTGGGGATTTTTTTTCCAGTGCCATACTGCTTTTATCATGATAGCTTTGTGGTCTAATTTGAGTATGGTGCCTCCTGCCTTGCACTTGTGCTGTGAATTTCTTTTGCTATTATAGATCTCTTCTTGTGTCATATAATTTTTTTGGATGGCTTTTGTGAGGGATGTAATTGGTATTCTGATTGGAATTTCATTAAGTCTGTAAAACAAGCTTTGGAAGTATGGCCTTTTGGACTATATTGGTCCTGCCTATCCAAGAACATAGGATATCTTTCCATTCTCTGTATTTTCTACAATCCCCCTTTTCAGAATATTATAGTTTTTTTAAAAGAATTTTTATTTTATTTTATTTTCTTGTTTCAAAACTTTTGTTTGTTTGTTTATTTATTTTTATGGCCGGCTCAGCCTGCTTTGAGGACAGGGCTGGCACAGCATGTGGTGCCAGGGATCGAACTGCAGTCCCTGCAGCCACCTAAACTTTCCTAAGCAGGCGCCCTAGACCACTGAGCCATCCTGCCGGGCCCCTGGAATATTATAGTTTTAATGGTAGAGATCTTTTACTTCCTTAGTTAGGCTAATTCATAGTATTTTTTTTTTTTTTTGATACTACTGTGCAATATACTTTTCCCCCTGATTTTGCATCTGTGATTTTGTTATTAGTAACAGGAATGCTGTGGATTTTTGAGTAATGGATGTATCCTGCTACACTGCAAAATTTGGATATTGGTTCAAGGAGTCTTTTCAGGGGGGTTTTGGGTCTTCTGTGTCTGTCATGACCCACACGTGGGGGTCCTCTGTGCCCAATAGACCCACCTAGCTTTGGGATCATGTCATCCACAAATAAGCATAATTTAGCTTTTTTTCTTCCCTATCCATATACTTTTTGTTTTACCTCTTAGCTTATTGCTCTAGCAATATAGTTTTACGAACTATATTAAACAGAAATGGTGATTGTGGACATGCTGAATTATAATTTTAGAGGGAAAGCTTTCAGCTTCCCTTCATTTAGTATGATGTTTGTCTTTTTTTGTCATAGACAGCTTTTATCTATGACTGAGATAAAGATCTTTAATTCTTATTTTATTCATTTTTTAAAATCATGAATGGTTGTTGGATTTTTCCACGTGCTCTTTGTGCATCTACCATGTGAGATGATCATATGGCTTTGTCCTTCTGTATATGTGATGTATTACACTTGTTGATTTTCATGTGTTGAATCATCCCTGCTTTCCAGCTTGCTCATGATGTGTGACCTTTTTTCATAATTGTCTGCTGTTTTATGTGCTCAGTACAAGGTCTTGCTGTGCAGCTCAGATTCATAGTGATCCTCCTGTTTTCAGCACAGCTCTGGGATTACAGACATGCACCGCCATGCCTGGACTTGGTCTCTGGCTCACCACACCCAGGGGCAAGGCTGGTGTGGCATGTGGTGCCAGGGATCAAACCCCGGTCCCTGCACTTGTCTAAGCAGGCTCTTGACTCACTGAGCTATCTCACTAAGTCTATTTGCTGAAATTTGTTGACCATTATTTTACTGAGGACTTAAAAAGTCTGTTAGTTAAAGAGATTATTAGTCAATAGATCTCTTTTTTTTTTTTTTTTTTAGGAGTGGGGTCTGCTTTTTTTTTTAGTTTTTTTTTTTTTACTTTTACTTTTTATTTATTTTTTTATATTTTAAGGAAGGGTCTACAGGGAGCTCAGGGTCTCACTACTAGATTGGGCTCCTAGTGATCTGCCTGTTTGCAGCCTCCCAAGAGCTGGGATTACAGATGCACATGTCAGCACACCCAGTCTCACTTGCTGTCTGAGGGCAGGACCAGCATGGCAGGCCTGGGGATCAAACCCCCAGCCCTTGAACCTGCTTGTAGGTGCTCTAATCTGCTGAGCTATTTGGTTGGCCATCTCTTTTCATTTTATTTTTATCTCTTTTTGTTTTAGAATTAGGGTAATGATTGCTTCCAGGAATGAGTTTGGTAATATTTCTTCCCTTTTAATTGCATTAAAGGGCTTGAGGAGTGCTAGTGTTAGATCTTCTCTGAAATTCTTCGAGAATTTGGATTCTTGTGAATCAGTCAGGAACTGGAATTTTCTTAGTTGATAGGTTTTTTAAATTGCATTTTAATTTTACTGATAGTTATTGGCTTGCGCAGGCTTTTCTTGTCTTCCTGGTTCAGCTTTGTCATTTCATACGCATGTAGGAGTGTTCTGTTCTAGCCTTTGGGTTTTAATCCATGAGTATTTTTTGGGTCAAAGGTGTTGCTTGGATGCTGTGTATTGTTGGGTTTTAGTTCTTGATCTACTCTGCAAATTTGTGTCTTCTGAGTGGGAATCGAGGCCATTCGTATCTGGCGCTGTCGCTGAGATGTGTCGGCTTACGCCTGTCCTTGCGTCGTTCTCTTATTTCCCCCTTCTGCTTGGCTGCTTGTCCTGCCAACTGTATTCATTCTCTTGGACTTGACTTTAAATTTTTAAAAATAGATTTAATTTTATTTTAAAGAGTAAAAGTAGCTGAAACGAAGATAGAAAAAACAGTAACAAGTAGGAGTGAATATAGCACAGAATTTCAAAACAAGAAAAATTTAACAATGATTGCATTACATGTTTTCATCATCAAATCAGTTTTGGCCTTGACTCCATAGTTGGATTCAGTTTTCCTTTGTAAGACATACCTGGGAAGTGTTTGTAACACTGACTTTGTGTTCATGAATTTCTCGAGGTGCTCCTTGCCATGGAAATACTTTATGCTTACATCAGTTTTAAAGGGATATGTTATAGGATACCTGTATCAGGGCTGGCAATCATTTTGGTCATCCTCCCAATCCTTTTATTTCCCAGCCCAGACTGAACTCTAGGGCTTGCGGTGGAGTCACTGCACACGCACTGTGTCACTGTGCCCTCTGCTCAGGGATCCAGTACTCCCCACATGCTGCTGTCTGTGGGTGTCACAGGCCAAGGGGCCCTGAGCTTCCATCCTGCCACTCTCCAGGCCCCCCAGGAACTCTCGGAGCCCCATATGGGAGCCTGAGCACCCGGGGAAGCCTAATCAGCAGGTCCCCCTCAACAGCATGTCTGTTAGGTCTCCCGGAACAGTTGACAGAAGCAGCAACTTCCGCCTAAACCTTGTCCCCAAGGCCAAGAGCAGGGCCACTTGCCTGGTTATTGAGCTCCTTGTCAGTGCAGATTTGAAACATGAGCTGGTCCACAGTTGGGAAGGACACTGTCTGACAAGGTTCAGGGCAGGGCAGAGTGTGGCAGCCACACCTCTTAGGAACTTTTTGTTTTAGTTAGGAAAAATATTTACCTTGTGGAACCAGCTACTCACTGTCAAAGACATTTCTGTGTGGAGCGGTGGCTGTTCTTTTGGGAGTACCACAAAGCCAGATCTCAAAGGCCCCAGATCGTGGGGAGTGGGGGAAACGTAAAACGTGCAGATGTTGTTGCCTCCAGCTACTAGGAGTGTTGCAAGCCGCACTTCCTCGTGGCCTGGTGGGCTGGCCTCAAGGGTGACTGAACAGTCGCTGGGAGCAGATGTCAGACCTCAGCAGAGGTTCATGGGGGGACCAGACCAAGGCAGGAAGATCCCAGTAGATCAGGCCAAGGCGTGAAGGTGTCTTCACAGGCGTGGGGTGAAGTGGTGCTCGGCAGATGAGCACTGGCTGCTTTCAGGGGAAACAACGTTGGTGCTCACTTGTGCTGGTCATTGGAGATTTGCTCAGCAAACCCTGCATGGCCCTCAGCATGGTCCCTGTACACACTCATCAGTCCGTATAGCTGAGGGGTGCAGTACCACCTGGACCCAGTGGGACAAACTGTGCAAAACTAAGAGTGTCACACTCACATTGTATGAGGACGGCAGAACGGGGGATGTCTGAGTGAGCCGTACAAGATGGTCTTTACCTTCTCTCTACTCTGCACTGGACTGCAGAGTCCCAGTCCCATGAGCAAGGGACTCAACATGCCTTCAGGCAGGCAGGCAGGCCAACGCCCTAGTCCTGCCTGAAGAGAACATTCTAGGAAGTAGTTAGCTGCCATCAGTCGCACTGTAAGATGGGCCAGGGAGATCTCATAGAATAAGTGCTTGCCTGGCAAACGCAGAGTCCTGAGTTCAATCCTGGTACTGCAACAAACAAACAAACCCCCGATGCTTCAACATCACCATTAAAACTTGGTAGGAGTCCAGGCTGGTGCAGCTACTGTGGAAATCAGTGTGGAGATTCCTCAGCAAGCTAGGGTTGGCGGTCCCATTCAACCCAGCTATTGCCCTTGTGGGTATTTTTCCAGAAGAACTGAAAACATCGTACCACAGTGATACAAGTGTGCCCATTTTTACAGTAGTACAATTTGTCATTGCTAAATCTTGAAACCACCCAAGTGCCTATCAGCTGAGGAACAGATGAGAAAAGATGAGGTGTTTGTATACCATGGAGTCTTACTCAGCTATAACGAAAGATAAGCTGGAGGCCTTTATAGGTGAATGGGTGCAAGGAGAGACCACAGCCGAAGTGAGATAAAGCAGACCTGCGTGTGTGAGTGTTGTATTGTGCTCCTAGTGTAAGAACTCGAAAGAGTAAGTAAAATCTGAACAATAGAGTAGGCACTGTGGGAGGGAAAGAAAACTGTTCAAAGGGAAGGAACAACTTGGGCGAGGGAAAGGAGAGGAGGGAAAGAGAAATACACGCAGGTGCGCGGGGTGCAGCTTGAGCAGCTGTGCTGCCGGTTTCTGCTGCTCTGCTGGAAGAAACAGTTAATGCTTAGATTGTTTTCTTCTTTCAGATTTTTTGACCAGTTATTCATGCTTATATCTGGTAACCTGAACAACTAATCTGAAGACAACATTATGCAATATAACAACTATTACTGAATTCCTATCGTTTTGGTTAGCTAAGTTCTGTATTGTTTAATTTTTTATTCTTTTTTAAATTAAAAAAGAATATAAAGAGAAGTCAGAAACTGAAATAAAGATAATCTTTGTCCTGGAGAGGAGAGTCAAAGGAGGGAAAGAGAAAGAAGGATGGATGGAAGGAAGGAGGGATGGACAGCAGCGGTGGAATGAGGGAGAAAGGGGAAGGAAAGTCCGGCACCCCAGTTTACACCTTGACGGGGGGCGCTGCGAGTGGGTGGGGGCTGCTGCCCAGTGCCACCCCAGCCCAGTGGGCGCTCCCGGCCCCTGCAAGTGCCTTTCGGCAGTGGCTCACATAAAGATGTCCAACGGGCCTTTCGTCAAGAAGAGGTGGAAGATGTGCTTTTGTTCTGAGAGCTCCGACGCGCGCTGTGACACGGGCTGCGGAGCAGGGCGGTGCCCACAGGGAGGGGTCAGGTTCAGAAGCTACTCACGGCTGGCACCGGTCCGCCTCAGTGCCCTGCAGAGGACATCGGAGCACAGTGTGTTGGGAGAGGCGGAGAAGGGCACTGCACAACGGGCTGCACATTCCTTATCAAGGCTCATGGAAATTCCCCAGCACAGACCGCGTGCTACCCCATAAAGCTGGTGTGCACCGAAGAACCCAGTCATCCCATGTATAGTGTCAGATTATAGTGCAATAAAACTAGATAGCCATGAAAAGAAAACAAATTTTGTAAGCACGATGAATAATCCATGGTGACACATCCCTGAGAAAACTGAGCAGTTCCTAGAAACAGTGCCAGTACAGCATAGCAGAGCCCGAGAGACACAGAGGCTGCAGTTCTAAGGCAGTAGTTATAGCTATGAATGCTCACGTCAGAAACCCTGACAGCACCGAGCAGCTCTAATGACGGACCTAAAGGTCTTAGAAAAACAGGAAATAATCCATGCAAAGCTAGCATAAGGATGGAAATTTTAAGTATCAGAGCAGGAATGAATTAAACTGAGGCTGCCGGGCGTGGTGGCTCACGCCTGTAATCCCAGCACTCGGGAGGCTGAGGCAGGAGGATCCGTGCGAGTTCGAGACCAACCTGGGCTACAAAACTGAGCTCAAGGCCAGCCTGAACTGCGTAGTGAAACCCTGTCTCAAAAAGGCAAAAAAAAAAAAAAAAAAAAAAAAAAAAAAAAAAAAAAAAAAAAAAAAAAAAAAAAAAAAAAAAAAAAAAAAAAAAAAAAAAAAAAAAAAAAAAAAAAAAAAAAAAAAAAAAAAAAAAAAAAAAAAAAAAAAAAAAAAAAAAAAAAAAAAAAAAAAAAAAAAAGAATTAAACCGAGGCTAAGAAAATCAATGAATCAAAGAGCTGATTCTGAGAGAATAAGTAAAATAGAGAGACCTGAAGTCAAACTTACTAAAAGAAGTAAAGACCAGTTTCAGTGGGATTAAGGTGGAAAAAGTAAAAGCAAAATGGACAAGCTGTCGTCCAGATTACCAGCTAGCACTTCAGCTACCTGTCCTCTTCATAAATCGGAGAAACTAGCACAGAAAAAAAAAAAAAACAAACCCCCCCCCCAAAAAAAAACAAAACAAAAAAACAAGACAACAACAACAAAAAAAAAACGTACAGATTCCTGGATGGATATGAGTTACCAAGGTGGAAGCAAGAAGATTTTAGAACCCTCAGGCATTGATAAACTTGCAAAGAGAATGAGGCAGTAATTGGCCGTCTACCAGCTAAGAAAGCCCAGGGCCAGGTGGATTCATTGCTGAATTCTATGGAGCTCCAGGTAAGAACTAAGGCCAGCACTTCTCAAGCTCCTTAACGGAACTGAAAGGGATGGAGGATGCTACTAAACTCATTTCTGGAATGTAGGATAAACTTGACTTCAGTATGAGACAGGACCCAACTAAACCAGAAAAGTACAAGCTGGTCTCTTTAATGAGCATAGACACAGAAATCCTCATAGAGATACTGGCAAACAGAATAGCACCAGTCTCTAGAAAGATCAGACATCGCTGCCCAGTTGCCTTCATCTCAGGGACCCAAGGCTGATTCAACATACGCAAATCAATAAATGCAATATGCTACGTGAACAACCCAAGGACAAAAGTCACCCTGTATCTCAGTAGACACATAAGAAGCTTTTGGCAGTATCCAACATCCACTCCTGACTCAAAGCCCTGAAGAAAGCAGGTGTAGAAGAATTTCACCTCCAACTGATAAAAGCCATGTATGACAAACGCACGAGCGACATCACGTTAAACGGGCAAGCAGTTTTTCCTAGAAAATCATGAATGGGTCAAGGATGTTCACTGTCGTTGCTCTTCTCCATAGAGTACTTGAACATTTAACCACAAAAGAGAAAGAAAGAAAAGGGATATATATGTGAAAAGAAGTCACACTATCCTTACTTTCTGGTGACACAAATGTCCTACACAGAAGATCTAAAAAGTTCCAAGAAAAGACTTGTGGAGCTAACAAACAAATTCAAGAACGTCGCAGGATATAGAATAAAAATCAAAACCCAGTATTGTTCTGTACACCAATAGTGATCCCACTGAGGGAGAAACTGGGAAGACAGAGCCTTGCACAATAGCTTCAAGAAGTACTGAACACCTGCGAACTAATGGAGGACGCTATGGAGTGATTACTGTTTTCATACCTGCGTTATGGAAACAGTAATTTGAAAAAGGACATCGAAAAAGGCACTGGAAAGTGTAAGGATATTCCCTGTTCCTGGGAAGGTAGAATGAGTTTTGTCAAAATGGCCACATTACCAAATCAGAGATATAGACTTAAATGCAGTTCCAATCAAGATAGCAATAGCTTTCCTCACAGAATTAGAAAAAACAATTCTAAAATTTCTGTGGACCAGAAGAAACACAGAATAGCAAAGCAATTCTAGGCAGCAAAAAGGCACCACAGTCTCGAATTTTAAGTAATATTACGCAGCAATAGTGGTAAATAAAGCATGGTACTGGAGCAGAGAGAGACGTGTGGGCCGGGGAACCGGTCAGAGGATGCGTAGACGGACAACCACAGACATAGCAGGCATCTGATGTTGAACACGGAGCCAAAAATAGACGCAGGAAAAAGAGCCTTTCACCAAGTGGTGTTTGGAAAGTGTTTTACACACCTAGAAAAGGTTGAATCCAGATCTATATCTTTTACCATATACGAAAATAAAACATCCAATGAATGGATATCAGGACAGAAACACTTAATCTAAAAGACAAAATATGTGTAATTCTTAAAGATTATAACAGAGGTAAGGACTTTTAAACACAAAATTCTAACAGGACAAGAAGTCCCACCAAGAAATAACAGATGAGCCAGATGTGGTGGTGCATACCTGTAGTCCCAGCTCCAGGAGGCTGAGGCGGCAGGATCACCATGAGTTCAAGGCCACCCCGGGCGACATAGTGAATTTCACTCTGGACTACAACACGAGTCCCTGTTTTAATTTTTGTAAATCAACAAATGTCATTTTCCCAAATACAAAACTGCTGCACACAAAGGAAACAGCGCAAGGAGTGAAGAGATGGGTCGCAGAATGGGAAAATGATTTTCCAGTTTTACTGTGGTCAGAGGACTAATACCCAGCGTGTAAAATGAACCTAACGAAATCAGACCACCTGAAGTACAAAACTCTATCAATAAATGGGCACTTGAAATAAACAGACACTTCTCAGAAAAGAAAAAAAAAAAAAAGTAGAAATGGCCCAAAATAGTTAAAAGAGTTCAGCCTCAAGCATATGAGAGATATGCAAGTCGAACCAGCGCCTACGTTCTGTCTCACTCCAGGCAGAATGGCCGGTATTAAAAATTCAAAGACTTTGAACATGAATGAGTGTTGCACTTTGTCAAAGGCTTTTTCGGCATCAATTGAGACGATCATGTGATTTTTGGTCTTGGTTCTGTTGATACAGTGTATTGCATTTATAGATTTGCGTATATTGAACCATCCTTGCATCCCTGGGATGAATCCTACCTGGTCGTGATGTATAATCTTCTTGATGATTTGTTGTATTCTAATGGCTAGGATTTTATTGGGAATTTTTGTGTCAATGTTCATGAGAGAGATTGGCCTGTAGTTTTCTTTTTTAGTTACATCTCTTTCTGGTTTTGGTATCAGTGTGATACTTGCCTCTAGGAATGATTTTGGAAGGGTTGCTTCTTTTTCAATCTCATTGAAGAGTTTGAGGAGTATTGGGGTTATGTCTTCTCTAAATTTCTTGTAGAATTCAGAGGTGAATCCATCG
>PVJA010026837.1:0-29259 GCA_004027025.1 Myocastor coypus | reverse complement strand
AAAATTTATTTGGAACCAAAAAAGACCCAGAATTGCAAAGACAACTCTGGGCAACAAACATAGGGCAGGAGGCATTACAATTCCTGACCTAAAGTTATACTACAAAGCTATAGTAATAAAATCAGCATGGTGGGGCTGGGGAGATAGCTCCGAGGCACAAGTGCCTGCTGGGCAAGTGCAAGGTCGTGAGTTCGAACCCTGGTCCCACAAAAAAAAAAAAAAAAAAAATCAGCATGGTATTAGCAAAAGAATAGACCTGAGGATCAATGGAATAGATTAGAAGATGCAGACGCAAATACAAACACACTCAGCCACCTTATTTTTGACAAAGGGGCCAATCACATTTACGGGAAGAAAGATAGACTCTTTAACAAATGGTGCTGGAAAAACTGGCTCTCTACATGCCGGAAACTAAAACTTGACCCTAGTCTATCACCATGCACTAAACTAAAGTCGAAATGGATTAAAAATCTAAATATTAAAAGGGAAACATTAAATCTCCTGGCAGAGAAAATGGGAGAAAATCTTGAAGACATCGGAATAGGCAAAAAGTTCATGGACAGAAATCAATTTGCACATTTCACACTTGAAAGCATCAACAAACAGGACTTCCCCCACTAAGAAGTTTCTGCACATCAAAGGAAATTACCAACAGAGTGAAAAAACGACCCACATATTTCAAAAAGGTCTTAACTAACAAGTATTCAAGCCGGGCGTGGTGGCGCACGCCTGTAATGCCAGCACGCGGGAGGCTGAGGCAGGAGAATTGATGCGAGTTTGAGACCAGCCTAGGCTACAAAAGTGAGCTGAAGGCCAGAGTGAACTGAACAGCGAGATCCTGTCTCAAAAGGACAAAAAAAAAGTATTCAGACAAAGGTCTTCTATCTAGAATCTACAAAGAACTAAAAACCATTAAGGTTACAAAATTCAAAGACACAATCCAGAAATGGGCATCTGAGATGAACATTCACTTCTCAGAGAAAGAAATACAGCAAGCCTACAAATACATGAAGAAATGGTCCACATTGCTAGCCATTCGTGAAATGCAAATCAAAACAACACTTAGATACCATCTCACCCCAGAAAGAATGGCTATCATAAAGAAATCAACCAACAACAAATGCTGGAGAGGCTGTGGAGAAAGAGGAACGCTTTTCCACTGCTGGTGGGAATGCAGATTGGTGCAACCATTATGGAAAGCAGTGTGGAGGATCCTCACAAAACTAGAATTGGAAGTCCCATTCTATCCAGCTATCCCCCTACTGGGAATTTTCCCAGAAGAACTGAAAATATCATACCATAGCGATATCTGTGCACCTATGTTTATAGCAGCCCAATTTGTAATAGCCAAATCTTAGAAACAACCAAAATGCTCATCATTTGAAAAATGGTTGAAAAAGATGTGGTATTTTTATACAATGGAATATTACTCAGTTATAAAGAATGATAAATTTGTTATTATTATTATTATTATTTTTGAGACAGGGTCTCACTGTGCAGTTCAGGCTGGCTTTGAGCTCACTTTTGTAGCCCAGGCTGGTCTTGAACTCACAACGATCCTCCTGCCTCAGTCTCCCAAGTGCTGGGATTACAGGCGTGAGCCACCACGCCCGGCTAAGAATGATAAATTTGAAGACTTCATATATAAATGGATGTATATTGAACATATACTCATTAGTGAAATAACCCAGACCTACATGTGTAAATATCGTATTGTCTCCCTAATATAAGAACTTTAAAGAAGAAAATAGGGGCTGGGGAGATAGCTCTGAGGCACAAGTGCCTGCTGGGCAAGTGCAAGGTCGTGAGTTCGAATCCTGGTCCCACCAAAAAAAAAAAAGAAGAAGAAAATAAAAACTTAAGGACACAACACAGCTGAATGTGTTATGGATTAAACAACGAAGTGACTGGAAGCAGATAAAAGAGGAAACATATCAGGAGCAAAACCATGCAATTATGTACACAGGATGAATACGATATCGGTCCTAAGAACCTTCAAAAGGTTCATCACACTGATCATAGCACCATGTAACACTAAAACTATGCTTGGAATGCATGTCACTCTCATCTTTTTGATGTGTACTGCCCCCAGTGTAAACTCAGTTACTGTTATACTCTCTCTCAAGAGTATTAGTTGAAAGTAAGAGACTAGGCCAAATACCACAGGCTTGACAGGCTACAATTTTGTATTTCCTTGAATTTCAAAATATCTGTGTAAAAATTGTGTAACTGCTTATATCACATTCTATGGAGAGTTATTAGAATATCAATGATTGTCAGAAAATATCAATTCCAAGCTAAGTCAAAGATGTTTGATATTCAGAAAGCCAGTGATGATAATCTCAACTACCTATGTTATAGAGTAATAGTATCACAAAACTTTTCTGCTGGAGGGTTGAGAATGTAAGTTAACAGGCCAAAAATTGGAGAAAAAGAAAGGCTATGAGGATAGTCAATATTTTGGCCCTAGCCCTTCAAGGTCAGTAAGGACTCAGGACATAAGTGAACCTGTGCTGTAATATCTTATAACTCAGCGGTGTCTCAAATTTTCTAGTCAAGGAGATTATGGGACCTCAGAGAAAAGGGATAAATGAATTATAGTGTGTCTAAGGGGAGTCACCCAGAGAAAAACATCCTCTCAGGCTTTCCCAGAAAGCAAACTGGCCAAGCAATGGCCATGACTCATCCTGAAGGCTGACACTGACAACAGTTCTATAAAGCACTGTATATTGTCCCAAAGTTAACCCTGAGGAGATTTGATCTTGGAAGATACAAAAGACGAATGTTTTGTTATACAGGTCTTGCTTTGACTTGCCCTTGATCACCCAGCAAAAAAGCTTAATTACGAGGCATGAAACACAGAGCTAGATGAGATGAAGTGAGGTGTAGGAGGCTTGGATCAATAGTCTCCAACGTTGCAAGTTTCACTGTTGGCCCACTGCAATTGTGGAACATTGGACTGTGTATGTATCTGCTTCCTCTTAATTCAAAGAGAAGAATTTATTTTTCTTCCCTTAGCAACATCAATAGGAAGGTGGGTCATGCCCACACACTGTGTTCTGTGTAACTATTGTGAGGACAATGTGTAGTTTGTCAACTGTTAAAAAACATTAATGTTTATTGAAAGTGTTAATGTTTGATTGTTTGGTCAACCTTATACACCGATATCTATTAATCTAAACTGATTGGATGATGAAAATATGTAATATAACCATTGTTAAATTTTTCTAGTTTTGAAATTCTGTACTATATGTAAATAAATAAATAAATAAATTTTTCATTAAGGAAACAAAAGCAAAAAGAGGATAGTAACAGCTGATATGACATTAGAAGTAGTACACATTTAGAAGACCAAAATGATAGGTATTTCAAGCATGATTTCAGTATTACACATTGTTATCTTCAGTGTAGTTTCCTTTTTTTTTTTTTTTTTTTTTGCTTTAAACAATTATTTAACTGAAATGGACTTACATTTGTTTCTTAAGTGACTTCCATTTATTTGGATACATCTTTTCCCAATGGTGATTTGCAATATCTTCAAGCCAATATAAATATTTTATAAATATTTGGGTATATACCTGCACAATACCTCAGCAATCCTTTTCAGCAAGAAATTCAGTGTAGTTTCCTACTTCACAGGTATTAGCATACATAATTAGTCAGGGTGAGAACTCTACTTGTTAAGAGCTATTTGCAAACACCCAATAGAGATTCTTACGACCATTGCTTTGTTTATATAAATGTATGATTTTGCTCCTGCCACATTTCCTAACTTTTCTCCTTGCTTTTCTCTGCATTGTTTGCACTTTTCATTTAACTATGTTACACTTTTCAATTTTTATTTTTTGTTTTGAGTTCTTACACAAAGGAGAAATATGTATTTACACATGTGGGCCTGGCTTATTTTACTTATGAGTATAACTTCAAGTTGCATCCACTTTCCTATGAAGGTTTGAGATTATTTATCTTTATAGCTAAGTAATACACCATTGTATTAAAAACACCACATCTTTTTCATCCATTCCTCCGGTAACAGGCATATAGGTTTTTTCTAAGATTTAACTATCACAAGTTGTGCTGCTATAAACATTGGCGCACATATATCACTGTGATATGATGTTTTTAGTTCTTTTGGAAAATTCTCAGTAGGAGGATAGCTAGACTGAATGGGAATTCCAGTCCTAGTTTTTGAGGAGTCTCCACACTGATTTCGATAATGGTTGCACCAGTCTGCATTCCTACCAGCAGTGGAGAAAGGTTCCTTTTTTTCTCCCCAACCTCTCCAAAACTTTTTGTTGGTTGATTTCTTTATCATAGCCATTCTTTCTGGGGTTAGATGGCATTTCAGTATAGTTTTGGGTTGCATTTCAAAAATGGCTAGTGATGTGGAGCATTTTTTCATGTATTTATTTGCTTCTTGTATCTCTTCCTCTGAGAAGTGTGTGGTCATCTCAGAGGCCCATTTTTGGATTAGGTCTTTAAATTTGGGGTCCCTAATATTTTTTATTTCTTTATAAATTCTATATAGAAGACCTTTGTCTGAGTACTTATTAATAAAAATATTTTTGAAATTTGTGGGTTGTCTTGTCACTCTGTTGGTAATTTCTTTTGACGTGCAAAAACTTCTCAATAAGAAGAGGTTCCAGTTGTTAATTATTTCAAGTATTTTTCATGCAGTTTGATTTTTGTTCATGAACTGTTTGCCTACCCCCATGCCTTCAAGATTTCTACCTACATTTTCTTCCAGGAGTTTAGTGTTTCTATTTTGATGTTTAGATCTTTAATCCATTTGGACTTTAGTCCATGGTGATAGACCTGGGTCAAGTTTTAGTTTTCCACATGTAGAGAGCCAGTTTTTCCAGCTCCATTTATTAAAGAGGCAATCTTTGTTCCAGTAATCATGTTTGGCCCCTTTATTGAGGATAAGGTGGCTGAGTGTGTTTGTAGTTGCATTTGCATTAGCGTATTTATTTGTTCCCTATCTGTATATGAGTTCACAGCTATAAATTTCTCTCTAAGAAGTGCTTTCATTGCATTCCGTCATATCTGATACGTTGTGCTTGAATTTTCATTGAATTGCAGTTTCATCTGTAGTTCATTTGTTGCTGATGAGGGTGTTATTTAATTTCCATGTATCTCTGGGTTTTTGTGCTTTCTTTTGTTATTTATTTGCAGGTTTTCTTTGCACTGTGGTCAGGTAATATGCAAGGAATAATCTCTGTTTTCTTGCATACACTTAAGTATGACCTATGGACCAGTATGTGGTCTATTTCAGAAAATGACTCATGTGCAGCTGAAAAAAAATGTGTATTCAGATATGGTTGGGTGGGACACTCTGTGTATGCCCATTAAGTCCATTTGTTTCAAGGTCTCATTCTGTTCTGCTGCTTCTTTGCTAACTTTTTATCTGCTTGACCTATCTATTTGGTATAAGGGGGTATGAAGGTCTCCTGCTAAAATTGTTGTATTGGATATTAGGCTTTTCATGTGCATTAAGATTTGTCTTACATACTTTGGTACTCTCGTGTTTGGTTCATACATATTTGTGACTGTTATCTCTTCCTCTCGCATTTTTCCTGTAACCAGTATGCAATGACTTTTTTTTTTTCCATTTTATTATTCTTGCTTTGAAGTTGAGATTGTGAACAAGATTTTTTTTTCTGAGGTGCTGGGTTATGTAGTATTGTTTTTCATCCTTTGACTTGCAGCCTATAAATTTCTTTTTGAGGTTAAGTGTGTTCTTTGTATACAGCATATTTTTGGATTTTGCTTCCTAGTCCACTCTGCCAGTCTGTTTTTTAAACTGGTGAATTAAGTCCATTTACATGGATGGTTATAACTGAGATGTACTGACTTGTTCTCCTGTGTTCGTTTACCCTATTTCATGGTTCTTTTTGTCATGGAGTTATGGTCATTTTGGTCCCTCTCCAGAATATATTTTAGTAGTCTGTGTAGGGTTGGATTTGTCATTAAATTATTTAGCTATTCCTTGTCATGTATGTATTGTACTTCTCTATCAAACTTGAAAGAGAGATTTTCAGGATATAACAGTCTGGGCTGGAATTTTTTTACTTGGAGGACTTAAAGTACTTTGCTCCACGCTCTTTGACCTGATAGTTTGTGAAGACAAATCTGCCACTATTCTGATGAGTTTTGCTTTAAATGTGATCAGTTTCTTTTCTCTAGAAGCTTTTAGTATATTGTTCTTGTGCTGGATTTCTGGAATCTTGATTATTATATGTCTGGGTGTAGTTTTAACTAGGTTGATGTTATTTGGAGTTCTATATGCTTCAGTCACTGAATGTCAGATTGTTTCTGCAAATTTGGGAAGCTTTTTGCTACTACTTCTGTCCATTTTCTGTTTATATCATTTGTATTGACTCCTTCTTTCTCACTGAAGCCTATTAGTCTTACATTGTTCATCTTTGCATTGTTTTGCAGATGTTGAATTATTCTGTCCTTCACCCTAGTTGTTTTTGAGATCCTTTCTTACTTTTTCACTAGCTGTTACTGTGTCTTCAAGATTTGAAACTCTGTCTTCACTTTCATTCAAATGGTTTTGCCAGCTTGTAACTGAGCTTTTAATTTCTCGCATATCTCTTTGAATCTGCTTCATTCATTCTATTTCTTTCCTGTACTGCTCATTGAAGGATTCCATCATTTCTCCATTCTCTTTTTTTATTGGTGTCTACCTTAGAAGTCTTAGTAATTCTTTCATTATAGTTGTGATGATTATTTCTGATATCCTCTACACCTTTCTGTAGTTGTTTCTTTACTTCAGATGCTATTATTTCAGAGATTTCAGGAGTATGGCTTTGAATTTCTTCAATGCTAGTGTCTCCTACATTTGTTCTTGGTGGACTCTGGGTCTCAGACTACATTTTGCTTCTTCTCTTTGTCATTTTGTATAGCACTGTCCTCTAACCTTTAGTGTAGAGCCTTGGTATAGTAGTTACCTTAGCTCCTATCAATATTACTACCCAAGAGAAATTGTGTGGTTGAGACAGTTACAGTTTTGTATTTACAGAACTACAATTAGGAAGTGATATTTACCCGTTGCTGAACTTTTGTAACTAGTGGGTGTATATTTTGGACAGTAAGAGCAAACATTATGTTTGTGGAGCTAAGCAGACATTAAATTGGGAATTTGCATTTAAATTAGTCCCCTTAAGGTCCAGCAGTATAGCTCAGCAGACTAAGCACTTCCTTAGGTAAGCACAGGGGCCAGGACTCAATCCCTGGCACCATATGCCCTGCCAGCCCTACCTTTGTGTGTGCTGAGCTGGCAATGGGGTCCAGCATGGTGGTGCATGTCTGTAACCCCAGCACTAAGGAGACAGAAATCAGGAGGATCATTGCAAGTCTGAGCTGTGTAGTGAGACCCTGCACCAAAGAAATATGAAAACATAAATAAGTTCCCCTAAGTTCTATCTGATCCCTTCCCCTTGATGTGCATAGAATCTTCCAAGAGACTAGTTCACCTCAGTTACCTGTTGCCCCTTTTTTTGATCAAGAGAGAAAGAGAAAAGTTACTCTCATATATCTGGGTCTAGCAAAGTATCTCAGCTTACCAGGTCTGGATCTACCAAGTCTGAACTCATCTAGATGTGCCTAGCTTGGGTCTGGCTGTTGTGCTCAACTTCTTCCTGCTACAGCCCATGAAAGTGAACCACTGTGCTCCTGTGGCAAGATGTTTAGCATGGGTTAGTTGAGTGGGTCTGGTCCTTAGCCTCTCTTTAGGGAGTTCTGCTGCAGGCTTCCACACCAGGACAGTCTGATGGAGGAGGCTCCCACAAGCATGTGGATGATCCCCACACATACACACCAGGCCTACGCTGTGGCTGGAAAGGGATCTGGGCAGCAGCAAGAAGGCAGAAGGTCTTACACACATGCTGGGCCTGGGCCCTGGCTAAAAACGGATCTTCTTGTTTTTATATGAGTGGGAATATCGTTTCTAGTTTTTGTTATTATTTTGTTCTGTTCATCTTTCTATTTCTCTCTTCTTTCTTTCCCTCCTGTTTTCTTTAGCAGTTTCCCAAAGATTGGGTAATCGTCCTTTGTCTTCAAGCCTTTGTTCAAATCTCTTTCTCTTCTTCTACTTCTGTTTTCCTCCTAACTCTTAAGGGTAAAAGCGCCATATTGAGGGGCCTGGCGGGATGGCCCCGTGGTCTAAAGCGCCTGCTTGGGAAAGCTTGGGCGGCTTCAGGGTCCGCGGTTCGATCCCCGGCACCACATGCTGCACCAGCCCTGCCCTCGTGGGGGGGGTGAGCCAGCCATAAAAATGAGTGAATAAACAAATAAAGGTTCTGAAACAAGAAAAAAATAAATAAATACAATAAAAATATTTTTTTAAAAAGCACCATATTGAGAGAATATTTCCTGTCGATAAATTTCTGGCTAGAGATTTTGTTATGTAATCATACATTTTGTCAATAGAGCTAAAGGTGACAAAGTAATAGCACGGTTTATCATTAACTAGGCTGTGGCTTTTATTAAGTTTATTGGTATATTTAGGTATGCATAATGGTCACTCATCATGGGGAATTTGTACCTGTTGTGTATGATGTGTCTTCATTCTTCTCTTTTCCCCATTCTATTCTATTTCCTTTAACACCTTTTCTTTTTATTTACAAAGCCTTGTTTCTATTTTATCCTTCTTTCCTCTTTTTTCTTTTCCCTCCTTGACTTTTACTCTCCTCCCTCCTTGGTTCCTCTTTCCTTTGAACAATTTCTTCCTACTCACAATATCTGTTATTTTGGTAGTTATTTACTCTTTAAATTTCTCATGCCAGAGAGACAATATGATATTTACATATTTGATTTGTTTTAATTAAGAATGTGGTCTCAAGATGTGCACATATTCCTGTAATATGATGTTTTTAATTATTTTGGGGAGACACTAAGAAAAGTAATATCTGGTTCAAATGAGCCCTCTAATCCTAGTGTTTGAGAAAACTTCACACTGATTTCGACAGCAGTTGCACAACTCCATGCTTCCACCAATAGTGGAAAAGGGTTTTGTTCTATCTACCATCCTACCAGAATTTGTTATTGATTTATTGATTCTAGCCATTCTTCCTGGAATGAGATATAATCTCAGTATTGTTGTAATTTGCACCTCTCCAATGACCAACGATGGTAAACTTTTTCTTTCACATATTTATGTGCCATTTCTACTTCTTCATCCGAGAAGTGTCTATTCACTTCAGATGCCTGTTTTTTAATTGAGTCTTTAAATTTAGGGATCTGAGACCAGGCGCAGCAATAGCACATGAGAATTTTGTTCTGTATCCAGCTCCCTCCCATCCAGACCCAGACCAGGGCCAGTGGCAGCATATGAGAACTTTGCACCATGACCGGCGCCCTCGCATCCAGAACCCGACCAGGCCTGGCAGTGGCATGTGAATGAAAATTTTGTTTCATGACCAGCGCCCTCCCATCCATAACTTCAGCTCTGTGCTCTTGGACCCTCCTAACCTTGACCAGGCCTGGCTTGGATGTGGGGTTTATTCCCACAGGCTGCAACAGGAAAAAGCTGAGCACAGCAGTGAGATTCAGGTGAGGCACATCTGGACAAGTTCAAGCTTGGTAGACCTGAGCCTAGTTGGCTGACACTTTGCTAGTTTTAAATCTATCAGAGTGTCTTCTCTATTTTTCACTTGATATACAGAGGGGCAATAGGTAAATGGGTGAACTACTTGGCTGGAAGGCTCCAGGTACATCAAGGGGACATGATCAGACAGAACTTAGGGGAACTAAATTAAATACAAATTCTCAATTTGATATCTGCTTAGCTACACATATATAATGTTTTCTCTTACTGTCTAAAATATAAACCCATTAGTTGCAAAAGTTTGTCAACTGCTAAATATCACTACCCATTATAAGGGTTCCTAATTATAGTTCTGTAAATACAAAAATGTAACTGCTTTAACCATATTATCTCTCTTGGGTAAGATTTTCAGCTGTTGGTGAGGGTATAACTACACCAAAGCTCTATACTAAAGGTCAGATGTCCAGTAGTATACAAAATGACAGAGAGAAGGAGAAAACTGAAATCTCAGTCCCCAAGGCCACCCAGAGCAAATACAGGAGACAAAAGCATAGTAGAAGGTAGGAATCACATCACTGAAATCTCAGAATTAATAGCATCTGAAGTTAAAAAAAAGAAACTGCAGAAAGATATAGAAAAAGTGAGATCAGAAATAATCTTGGAAGTAAAAGAAATCTAAATTAATAGTGTCTGAAGTAAAGAAACAACTACAGAAAGGTATAGAGAAAATCAGATCAGAAATAATCGCTGAAGTAAAGAAAGAAGGATGACTATAATGAAAGAATAACTGCTTCTAAAGAAAACACTGAAAAAGGTGGAGGAGAATAGAAAAATGATGGAATCCTTCACTGAGCAATTTAGGAAAGAAATAAATCACCTGAAGCAGTTTGAAACAGCAAAACCACGTGAAAAAAGTAAAGATAAAGTTTCAGGTTTTGAAGACATCATTGCAGCTAGTGAAAAGGCAAGAAAGGATGTCTTAAAAACAAATAGGATGGAGGAAAAAATAATTCAACATCTGCAAGACAATGCAAAGATGAACAACATGAGACTAATAGGCATCAGTGAGAAAGGAATCAACACAAATGATAAAAAAAGAATATGGGCAGAAGTAAGAGCAGAATACTTCCCAAATAAAGGAAAACAATATTCAGGTAACTGGAGCATACAAAACTCCAATACCATCAACCCAAATAAAAACACACCTGAACATATAATGGTCAAGATCCCCCCCCCCCGCCAAAACAGCAGATGAACAACAGTATACTAAAAGCTGCTAGAGAAAAGAAACTGATCACATTTAAAGGAAAACCCATAAGAATAAACCATGAAGTCAAGAAGAAAATGGAGCAGAGTACTACACGTCCTCCATGAAAACAAATTCCAGCCCAGATTGCTATATCCTGCAAAACTCTCAACTTTGATGGGGAAGTATAATACCTCCATGACAAAGAAAAACCAAAGGGTTTCATGATGATAAGTATATGATTTTGGTACAGTGAATTATTATATTACTGATTTGCAAATTCGTCTTCATTTTCATTTTAGACAATTTTTGTTGTTATATTCATTTAAATTTAAAAATTATTTACAATGTGCAATCTATTATTAAGCTCATGTTATGTATTCGTTTCAGAAATATTTCTCTGAAATTTACTTTGTCTACATTTTATATCCTTTGCATTTCAATATTTGTCTATAGGGGCCCGGCAGGATGGCTCAGTGGTCTAAAGTGCCTGCAGGTGGCTGCAGAGACCACAGTTCGATCCCCAGCACCACATGCTGCGTCATCCCTGCCCTCAGGGCAGGCTGAGCCCAGCCATAAAAATAAATGAATAAACAAACAAAAGTTCTGAAACAAGAAAATAAAATAAAATAAGATAAAATAAAAATTCTTTAAAAATATTTGTCTATAACTTTAATATGCTATTTAATTATTGATTTCCAATAAAGTTAAAAAATTTTCCTTCTCAAGAAAAAGAGAGCTCTACCTATTCTCTCTTCCATGAGATTTAGTATTTTTGTTTTAATTTTAGATCTCTGATCCATTTCAATTTTATTTTGAATTGGTCTAGTTTGAGCATTTGGCATGTGAAAAACCAGTTTACAGCATTATTTATTAAAGAGTCTAGGCTATATTTAATAATATTGTCATTGTTTGTACTACTTCACCCAAGGGGACATAAGTTTTCAGTTGTTCAGTTGAACAATTAATCTGTCCTATCTTGTATGCTGAGACTGAGATTGTCTGAGGGCAAAAAACAATGCTGTAGGACAATGGCAAAGAAGCAAGAGCTAGAAAAAAATGGGCAGCAACTGCTCATCCCCAATAAATTGAAGAGGTAGGATCTTGCAACAGACTCAAAATCTAAAAGCTAGCTATACCTCCAAGGCTTCTCTGAGAAGCAGTCATTTTCTAAGTGTTCTCAATACTAGATATAAAGATACCTACCATAAGCAAATTACAAGCAGTGATACAGGAATTAAACTAAAGGAAAGGAAAGGAGAAGAGAGGAGAGGAGAGGAGAGGAGAGGAGAGGGAAAGGGAAAAGGAAAAGGAGAAGGAAAAGGGAAAGGGAAAGGGAAAGAGAAAAGGAAAGGAAAGGAAAAAGAAAAGGAAAGAAAAGGAAAGACAAGAAGAGACAAGACATGGAAGCAACTCCAGATTTCAACCTCACCAAAGGCAAACACAAGGGACAGTGAGGTAGGAGAACTGAAAAGCCACTAACCTAGATGTTCTGAAGTAGTAATAACAGAAGTAACAACGGAAACAATTAGACTCTAGAAAAAATTAATCAGAAATAATTTCTCAGGTGACTACAGAGAATTAGACCATAATGAAAGACAAGGTTAGTGAATCTAGAATAGATACAGATAAAATAAAATAGTGGAGCTAAGGAAATTGATGGAAACCATGAATGTTCAACATAGGAAACTAGTGTAATTCATGAAGCACACATTCAAATAGATACCCAGAAAAGTAAAAATTCCACTGAACCTATACACAGCAAAATCAACCAATATAAAAGCAGAATATTAGATCTAGAAGACAGGATTGTTAGTAACTATGAAAAGAAAGATTTCTTAAAATAACAAAAAAAAATCACGGAGAATTAATCCAACAGCTGCTAGATGATACAAAAAATAATATAAGAACAATTGGACACTGGCACCACATGCTATGCCAGCCCTACCACAGACTCTGCTGAAACTGTGACTAAGACTGTGGCTGTCTCAATTACTCTTCTCTCATTGCTGGGACAAATACCTGACACACAATATGAAGGAAGAAAAGATTTCTTTATCTTACAGTTACTGGAGGTTTCATTTCATACTCAGCTGGCTCCAAGGCAGAGTGGCACAGGGCAGAGAGCATCCAGTTCATAGTGGCAGCAAAGAGCAAGAGAGCAAAGGGAGAAGTAGCAGCAACCAATGGCAACAGAGAATCTGTTTCTCTGTATCTCTTATTTACATTCAGGACATTGGCCCCAAGCTGGAGCAAAGTACCCACACCCATAATCCCAGCAGTACTAAAACCCATAATCCCAGTGGATCACGAGTTAATCCCAAACTCTAGAAGTCCCTGCCCCATGATTGCTTGAGGCTTTGGGGGATAACTAGACACAAACCATAACACTCTGTCCTTAGATCCCCAAGTTATCATGTACATCCCTTTGTGCCAATGGTGTTTTAGTCCATCACTAAGAGTTGTGAAAGTCCCTGTAGTTTCACCATTGCTGAAAAGTCCAAGTCCCAAGTCTCCTCCAAGATCTAAGGCAATCTTAGCTGTGATCCCTGTACAAATGAAAAGTTAAGCATTTACAACATTCAAAGGCATAAAATAAACATTACCATTCCAAAAAGTATGCACAACAGCATACCAAGAATTGGGATCAATACAAGTCCAAAATCCATCAGGGCAAATATTAAATCCTGTAGGTCATTGTGGAATATCCAAGGTAACCTATGGCAAATTGTGAGCTCCATGTGGCTACACCCCTATGGCACTCTTGGTGGTAACTCCCTTCACTTCTCTCTTAGGCTGGTTTTGCTCCCTCCTTGCAGTTTCCCTTTGACAATTTACATTCCAGGCTTTTCAAAACTTCTGAATTTCCACTGAATAGGCTTTTCACTCACATCTTTACACTCTGCCCTTTCAGGGGCACATTGCCTGGCCTCTCAGGCCTTCTGAAATCAAGGTGGAAGCCTTCCTAACTTCATATTTCCTGCAATCTGAATGTACCTAAAATCAATGCCACATGGATGATGCCAAAATCTGCTGCCAGCTAGAGAAGTAGCCAGGATTTTCTTCTTCTCTCTTGACTGTAGAAGTCGAGTGCCTGGATCCCTGAGCACTGACTCTGATTCTGAGGAATAAATTCTCCATGCCGGTACCATTGTGGAACCTAGTGTGGCCACTGCCACCATTCTGAAACATAGGGCTCTGCGGACTTCCCCTCAAGGAAAAAGTTCCTCTCCCTTGCAATTCTGATACTTTAAAAGGTGGAGACTTGCTTCCTCCTGTGATACCCTTTTGATTCTCTTGTTCTCTCCCAGAAATGGAGATCCTTTCAGCTCCATCTTTGCAGTCTACAGCTTTATTGGATCTTTTTTTCTGGTCAAGCTCACAATATTTTGAACCATCCTGATGGGCTCTTTGCTGTTGATTCTCAACATTAATCTCACTAAAAGCTGTAAACAACATCCATGCTATCCCCTCAATAGTTGGTTGCTTTGGAATATTTTTTGTCTGACTAATCAGTCCACCATACTTAAACTTAACCTCAGGCAAAGTCTCTGGACATGGATAAAATTCAGACAAACTTTGGGCCAAGCCATAACATAAATCATCTGGAGTCCAACAACCAATGCAGTCCTTCTTCCCAGTAAAAAACTCCCCAGCCTGGTCTTTAAGGTGATGTTCTATCTTCTCCGCTCAGACCAGAATCTTCCAAAAAGTACAGCCAGAGCTGTTCCAGCTCTTCCCAAGTAGGCAACATCTCTGAACCTTTTCTATCGTTTTCCATAAGCCATTCCCAAAACCTCCTAATCCACATGGTCAGGTTTAGCCACAGCAACGACCCCATTTCTCTGGTACCAAATTCTGTCTCGGTTACTCTTCTCTCATTGCTGAGACAAATAATGAAGGAACACCCATAATGAAGGAAGGAAAAGTTATTTATCTCACAGTTACTGGAGGTTTCAGTCCATACTCAGCTGGCTCCAAAGTAGAGTGGCACAGGGCAGAAAGCATCAGACAAAGAGCAAGAGGAGCCAAAGGAGGAGTAGCAGTAACAATGGCGATAGAGAGAAAGTCTGTCTCTCTGTCTCTTTGATGTTACATTCTGGTTATCCACCCCAGGCTGGGTATAACATTCACACCCATAGTCCTAGCAGTACTAAGACCCATGATCCCAGTGGATCATGAGTTAATCTCCAACTTTAAAAGTCCCCACCCCATGACTGCGTGAGGCTTTGGGAGGAAACTAGACACAAGCCATAACAGTGGTGCGCCTCTGTAATCCCAGAACTTGGGAGGCTAGAAACAGGAAGATAACTATGAGACTGAGCTTCCTGGTGAGACCCTGTAGACCCTGTATTAAATAAATAAAAAGGATCAATTGGAGTCAATGAAAAGGGCGAACAAAGCCAAAATGACATCAAAATACTGTTCACAAAAGTAATGGAGGAAAACTTCTCAAGCAAGGAAAAATAATTTGATATATAGAAAAGTAAGGCACATAGAACTGTAATTAACCATGAAAAAAATAAAACAGTCAGGATTCCACAAATTCAATATAAGAATGAAATATTAATAGTTGTTAGAGAAAGAAAACAATTGCCTATAAAGGAAAACCTATAAGAATCACAGCAGACTTCTCAACGTAAACCTTAAGTCAACCTTGAAAGATAGTTTTTTGGATCCTTCAGTCTTGATTAGATGTTATTTTCTTTTAGGGCTTGAAATGGTTCATTATGTTGCCCAGATTTGCTTCAAACTCATAGGAATCCTCTTACCTCCTCCCAAGTGCTGGGATTACAAGCATGTGACCACCAAGCCCACCTGAAATGAACCATTTCAAGCCCTAAAAGAAAATAACATCTAATCAAGACTGAAGGATCCAAAAAACTATCTTTCAAGGTTGATGGAGAAATATGATACTTCCATAAAAAAGAATAGGTAAAAAAACTCATGGCCTTCACACCAGCACTTCCAAAAGTTATGAAGGACATTCTGGAAAAGGAGAGTGAAGACTACAACTCTGTGAGCCCCCAAAGAATGAATGCACCAAGCAAGACAAGCAATTAAACAGAAGGAAAATAAAGGGAATAAACAGGAAAGTAACATGAGAAGTATAAGTCAATATATAACAGTCATAACCATCCATGTTGATGGTCTCAATTCACCAATCAAAAAAAACGCTGGCAGAATAGATCAAGAAACAAGATTTGACAATATACTGCATAGACAAAACACATTTAACCCAGAAATTCATAGACTGAAAGTCAAAGGATAGAAAAAATGCTCCATGCAACAGGAACTAAGAAAAAAACAGGGCGAGTTATTATTCTGTTTGTAGACAAAGTACATTTAAACCCCGGACTGATCAAGGCAGACAAAGGTCCCTACAAAGAGGAAGCAATAGTAATAGTGAGTGTATATGCATCAAATGCCAGCACACACCCAGGTATATAAAATAAATATTAATGGACATAAAAAAATAAATATATGTACTAATATAATTGGGGACTTCAATACCACATTGTCACAAGTAGATGAACTAGGCCAAAAAATAAATATTAGAACAGACCAAAACTTTTGTGTACTAGTTACTTTTTTGCTCGTTGCTAGAACAAATACCCAACACTCAAAATGAAGGAAGGAAAGGGTTTTTTAGCTCACAGTTTGTGGAGGTTTCAGTCCATATTCGGCTGGCCCAAGGCTGAGTGGAACAGAGCAGAGAGCATCCAGTTCATGGTGGTGGAACAGCAACAAAATGCCAGCAGAGGCAGCCAGTCAATCAGGGCAGCAGAGCAACAGCAACAGATAGAGCTCCAGTCTGTATCTCTGTCTCTCTTTATATTACATTCAGGCTCTCCACCTTAGCTTCCGCCCTAGGCTACACCCATAATCCCAGAAGTACTTCCACCCATAATCCCATCAGTACTAAAACCCATAATCCCAGGGATCATGGATCAAGTCTCAAACTCTAGAAGTCCCCGCCCAATGACTCTATGAGGCTTTGGGGGGACAACTAGACATAAACCATAACATTTTGAACATGTGGACTTAGTATTTGTCTACAAAGTGTTCCACCCCACAATAACAGAGTACAAACAGAATAACTAGCCTTGCTTTTTTTTTAGTTCCTGCTGCGTGGAGAATTTTTTCTAGCTTTTGACTTTAGTCTATGAATTTCTGAATTAATTTTTTTAACTTTTTGAAACAGAGCCTCACTACGCAGTTCAGGCTGGCTTTCAGCTTGCTTTTGTAGCCCAGGCTGGGCTTGAACTCACACTGATCCTCCTGTCTCAGCCTCCCAAGTGCTGGGATTACAGATGTGTACCACCATACCCATCTCTTAAATGTTTTTTCTATGCAGCATATTGTTTAATCTTGTTTCTTGATCCACTTTGCCAGTGTCATGGGACTGTACATGGGACATTCTTCAAAATAGACTTCATACTAACTCATAGAATATGCTTAAGTAAATGCAAAAGAATTGACATTACCTTGTGCATATTATAAGACCATAGTGCAATCAAGTTGGAAATCAATGGGGAAAAACTACAAAATTGCATAAACACATGGAAATTAAATAGCACCCTCCTGAACAACTAATGGATCACATATGAACTTAAAGAAATTAGACAGTGTCTACATTTTAAAAAATACCATAACAGTACAACTTATGGGACTCAATGAAAGCAGTCCTAGGAGGGAAATATATACTAGTGAATTTTCATAGCACAAAAGCAGACAGAGCTCAAGTAAATAACTTAGTATTAAACCTCAAGCTTCTAGAGAAAGAAGAGCAAATCAACCCTAAAGCTCAATCAAGGGAGGAAATTATAAAGATCATAGCAGAAATTATGCAGTTGAGACTAAGATAAATCAATGAATAAAAGAGTTGTCTCTGAGAGATTAAATAAAATTGAAAAATTCTTAGGTAGGCAACATTATGAAAAAAAGGAAATACTCAAATACATGCAATTAGGAATGAATTTTTTTTTTTTTTTTTTGTCTTTTTGAGACAGGGTCTCCCTGTACAGTTCAGGCTGGCCTTGAGCTCAGTTTTGTAGCCCAGGCTGGTCTTGAACTCTCACCGATCCTCCTGCCTCAGCCTCCCAAGTGCTGGGATTACAGGCTGGGATTACAGGCGTGCGCCACCACACCTGGCTGCAGTTAGGAATGAAAAGTATGAAATCACAACAGATCCTCCAGAAATCCAGAATACCATCAATAGCCATCTTGAAAACCTTTATTCTAATAAAATTGAAGACACATGAGAAACAGACAGATTTCTAGATACATATGAACTAACAAAACTGAACCAAGAAGATATAAAAATTCTAAATAACACAATATCAATCAATGAAATTGAATATGTGGGGCTGGTGGTATAGCTCAGTGGACTAAGCACTTACGTAAGCGCAGGGGCCAGGGTCTGATCCCTAGCACTGCATGCTGCACCAGCCCCACCCCTGGGTGCACAGAGCTGACGATGGTGGCACATGCCTGTAATCCCAGCACTAGGGAGGCAGAAATCGCAAGGATCACTATAAGTTTGAGCCGCATAGTGAGACCCTGCACACACACACACACACACACACACACACATGCACACACACGCACACGCACACGCACACATACACACACACACCTTAAAGAAGAAATTGAATAATTAAAGCTCATCAACAAAAATGATTGTGACAAATTCACTGTTGAATTGTACAATAAATTTAAAGAAGTTCTAATGCAACTATTCCTGAAATTGTTTAATGAAATTAAAATGGAAGTAAAACTCTCATACATTCCTAGAAATAAGCATTACCCTGACACTAAAATAAGAGAATGATCCAACAAAAAAGAGAACTGTAGTCCAATCTCCCTGATGAACTTGAAAAATAAAGATCTTCAGGAAGATAGTGGCAAACAGAATGCAGTAAATCATCAAGAAGATTATATACCATGACCAAATAGGATTCACCCCAGGGATGCAGCGATGGCTCAGCATATGCAAATCCTTAAATATAATGTGCCATATTAATATAAAGCCAAGGACAAAAAAATCACATGATCATTTCAATAGATACAGAAAAAGCATTTGACAAAAATCCAACAACTATTCATGATTTTTTTTTTTTACAGGACCAAGGTTCGAACTCATGACCTTATACTTGCCAGGCAGACACTTGTGCCACAGAGCCATCTCCCCAGCCCCCTATTCATGATTTTTTAAATTCTACAGAAAATTGGAATAGTCTTTCTCTCAACCTGATAAAAGCCACTGATGACAAACCAATAGCCAACATCATACTAACTGGTCAAAAACTGAAAGCTTTCACCCTAAAATTAACAAGACAAAGAAGTCCGCTAACGCCACTCTTATTCCCTATAGTTCTGGAAACATTAGTCAGAGCAGTTAGGCAAGAGAAAGAAATAAAAAGGAATAAGGATACCAATGAAGGAAGTTAAATTATCATTATTTGCAGATGATCATACTCTACACAGTAGAGTGTTTCCAAGAGACTTTTACATTTAGTAACCAAATTCAGTAGTGTAACTTGATTCAAGGTCAACATTCAAAAATTAACAGTATTGGGCTGTGTCAGATGGCTTAGCAGACTAAAGCACCTGTTAGGCAAAGTGCAGCAGCCAGAGTTTGATCCCCAGCATGCTGTGCTGGCCCCATCCCAGGGGCACACAGAGTTGGTGACTGAGAGTGGGTGTATGGTGGCTTGCACCTGTAATCTCAGATCTTGGGAAGCTGAAAACAGGAGGATTACTAGAATCCAATCTGTGTAGTGAGACCCTGTAGACCCTGTTCTAAATACATTTTTTTAAAAAAGTCTATAGTATTGCTGTACACAGATAACAAATTCGTTGAGGGAGAAATTAGGAAAATCACATATTTGACAACAGCATCAAGAAAAATGCTGTATTTAGGAGTCAATCTAACAAGGGAAGTATAAGATCTTTACATTAAAAACTACAGTACTCTGAAAAAAACATGTTGAAGAAGATATAAGAAAATGGAAATATATCCCTTGTTCTTAAATAGGAAGACTCAATATAGTGAAAATGGCCATACTTCCAAAATTGTTACAAGATTTGTTTTCTCTTGTTTCTTTTCTTTTCTTTCTTTCTTTTTCATTTGATTTTATTTTTTTGTATAGGGTCTCACTATACAGGTGGGACTTGTAGTAGTGATTCTTCTGTTTTCAGCCTCCCCAGTGCTGGGATTACAGGTGTGCACCACCGCTCCTAGACTCAGTCTCCAAAATTTTGTTATAAGATTTAATACAATCCTAATCAAAATACCAACAACCCCACAGAACTGGAGAAAATAAACCTAAAATTCATCTGCAATCAGCAATATATGCACACCATGTTTATAGCCGCATGGTTTGTAATGTCTTTAAATCTTGGAAAGAGCTAAAATCCCATCCATTGATTTTTATTTTATTTATTTATTTATTTATTTTCTTGTTTCAGAACCTTTGTTTGTTTATTCACTCATTTTTATGGCCGGATCAGCCCGCCCCGAGGGCAAGGCTAGTGCAGCATGTGGTGCCAGAGATCGAACCGCGATCCCTGAAGCCTCCCAAACGTCCCCAAACAGGCACTTTAGACCACTGAGCCATCCCACCAGGCCCCCCCATCCATTGATGAATGGATAAAAACATGAGGATTTTTTTTATATAATGGAGTATTACGCTGCCAAAAATAATAAACTTAGATATTTCTAGGTAAATGGATACACCTTGAGACCATATTTTTAAGTGAAATAAACCAGACACATGGGTTTAAATATCACATCATTTCTCTGGTATGAGAAATAGAAAGGATAATTTAGAACAAAATGTTACAAAATAAGAAAAAATGTTCCCATGGGAATGGGAGTAGGTCAGGGGAAGGGGACAGGAAAAGAGAGCTTAAAAGAGAATAGAAAGGGGAAAAGAAACAAAGCCTCTGTAAGTGAAGAAGGAAGGGTGCTTGAGGAGGAGGGGAATGAGAAAAAGTGAAAGGTGCACATGTAGGGGTAGAGATTGTCTGCGATGAATCTTACCATTATGCCTATGGAAAATATATCAACAAAATTAACTAAAGAAAGAAGGAAGCAGCAGGGGAAAAACATGAAGATCGACAATGGGTAGAATTTGGTTTGGATTAGTAGCAAACAGCCCAGTGAAAGAAAGTGGCAAAAGCGATAGAGGTGGGCTGGGGAGATGGCTCAGTGGTCTTAGCGCCTGCCTGGCAAGTGCAAGGACTGAGGTTCAATACCAGTATCACATGCTGAGATGGCCTCAGGACCCAGACTTGCTGGGCTGGTTACCAAAACTGGGTGTGGTGGTGACCACCTGTAATGCCAGCACTGGGGAGGCTGAGACAGGAGGATCACTATGAGTCAAGGCTGCATAGTGGGACCCTGTACCAAATAAATAAATAAATAAATAAATAAATAAATAAGTGATTAGAATTAAGATTTCTTGAAGGCAGGTGTTAATATTCAGTTATTTGTCCAATCTTGCATAATCATACCTTTTAATCTGAGCAACAGAGTTGATGCTTGAAAATAGATAATATAACCATTGCCAATTAGCCATTCCTATTTTAAAAATCTGTAACATATGTATTGTATGTTACCCTGTTTCTGTCATTTTTTTCCCATTTGTTTTTTTCTCTTCAGAATAAAATTAAACTAAAATACCAAAAAAAAAAAAAAAAAAAAAAAAATAGAAGTTCTGGGTAGTGTATTTAAAAAATTAAAATGAGCCCAGCAAGAATGGTGGCAGTGGAAAATAACGTGACATTCAAACTACACAGAAAAACAAAAGGATGTAGTGCCACTCTAGGAGACATACCAATGCCACAAGACTCCCACGATTTTGGCAGGCACCCAGCTTATTTGGAGTGGGGATTAGGGGTCCTCAGGCACCTTCCTTTTTTTTTCAGAAGGAGATATTCTCTATGCTTACAGAGAATTTCACCAATTAAAGAAGTTACATCTAGAAGACAGTATTGTTCGTGCTGTAAAATACCTATGCTAGAGCAATAAATGTAAGTTAACTTTTAAAGTTCTTCTTTGGGTGCAAAGTAGTACCCAGAGGTACTGCTTGAGTCCTGAGTTTCCAAAGACTTTCATGTACCTGCTGGTCTCTACAAGTGGCTGTAGCTACCATGACTTCCTCGGGAACTAACTTTGCCCACTCCTTACAGTTTTCCTCAGATGATCCACATTTCTGGCTTCTCTGAACTTCTGGGATCTCCACTGTACCTTCAGATGCACACTCATAACTTTATCTGTTGCCCAAGGCACATTGCCTCACCATCCAGGCCTTCTTCTAAAATCTGGGGGAAAGCCTTTCTGGCCCCATAATCCTTGCATTCTACATACAACTACAACCAGAACCACCTGGATGTTGCCAAGGTCTACTGCCAGCTGGGGCAGTGGCCAGGCTTCCTTCTCTGTTGGCTGTAGGGGTCAAATGCCCACAAGCCAAATCCCAAAGAAAAGCTTCCCAGGCCACCACCTCCCTGGAGCATGCTGCTCTGGGCTCTCTTTTCAGTGCCAACTCTTTCACTTTTGCCATGTTGAGGCTGCAACAGGTGAGGCTCTGTTGCTTCCCATGATGCCCTTAGGTCAAGTCTTTGTTCTATTCCTTCTCAACATTCAAGATGTTCTCTGCCCTATCTTTGCACTCCACAGCTTTACTGGAACTTTCTGGCCATATTTACAATGATTTGGTCATCCTGCTTGTCTCATTGCTGTTGATTCTCAACGTAAATCTGGCTAAAAGTGCCCAACAGTCACCATGCCACTGCCTCAACATTAAGACTGCCTTGAAATTTCTTCTCCAAGATTAATTAGTCCAGTTTGGGATGTCATCAGTGTCTCCAATGCTGAAAGTGACCCATCTTGCTAGCCAGAGGACCAGGAAAGGGGATAAAGTGGTGAAAATGTGAGGAAAGTCCTACAGAGGAACAGATGAGAAGATTCCACATGTGACACATAAGCTGTGAGTTGCCTCCAGGGTGTACATGTGTGGCACATGTTTGGCAGCACAGCACAAGCTGTCCTGAATGTGCGCTGCTTGCACATGGTGAGTCAGAATGTGCCACCTGAGCTTGACCAGCTGACTTCCTGCCAAAGGAAAGAAAACAAAGCCCAACAACCAGCATGTTCTGCCCACAATGTCCAGGATACATTTCTTTTCTTTTCTTTTTTTTTTTTTTTTTTTTTTTTTTTTTTTTTTTTTTTTTTTTTTTTTTTTTTTTTTTTGTCTTTTTGAGACAGGGTCTCGCTATGCAGCTCAGGCTGGCCTTGAGCTTACTTTTGTAGTCCAGGCTGGTCTCGAACTCACACCGATCCTCCTACCTCAGCCTCCCAAGTGCTGGGATTACAGGCGTGCGCCACCACGCCCAGCTGTCCAGGATACATTTCAAAATTACCTAAGGGGACAAGGACCAGGAAAACTGACCAACTGGAAAAGGGAACCATGAGACAATGTAGTCACTTATCAAAAAGCCTCTAAAGCAGAAATCATAGCCCACTTCATGATGGAAAGGTGACCACTTTTGTAATAAATGGAAAGAAAGACATTCTCAGAAGAGAATCTATACTTACTTCAAAAGAACCAAATGGAAATTTTAAAGCCAAGAAATCCAATTTCTGAAAAATTTCACTACCTTAACAGCTGAATACAAGTAATGGAAGAGGTACTCAATAAAACTGGAAGATAGATCAACTAATCAAATCTGACAAACAAAAAGGAAATGTTGAAATATAATGAACAGAACCCCAGGGACCTATGGGGACAATGTCAAATTACTGTCACCTCATTGGAATTCTTAAAGAGAGGAGAAAGACAAGGGTACGATATTGAAATCAATGGCTGAAAGCATTTCCAAGTTTGCTAAAAGAACAACAAAATTTTTTATAGATTCCAGTAGTTCAGCAAGTCACAAACAGGAAAAAGCAAACAACAAACAGAACAGGACTGACTGTGTGGTAGGAAGAGGAGCACAACACAAGGAGCCACTGGCTCAAGCGTGAGAGCCTTGCCTGGACCTCAGTTGTTCTCATCTGGAAAATCCTGGGGTTAAACTGGATGGTCCTCTTAAGTTTCTTTCAACTCTGAATATCACCCTCTACCTGGTCTTATGTAGACTTACTCCATTAAAGAATGATGGTATCAAAGTTTAATGCTGTGAAAGAAGAAACAGTACTTTCCGTGTGTGTGTGTGTGTGTGTGTATATATATATATATATATATATATATATATATATATATATATATATATATATTTGACACAGGATCTTGTCTTATAGTCCAGGCTGGCCTGGAACTCTCTGGGGTCCTCCAGCCTCAGGCTTCCAAGTGCTGAGATTGCAGGCATGCACCGCCATCCCCTAGGCAGGAGTCTGTACAACCCACATAATGGCACAAGTAACTGAAATTAAGATAACTGAAGAGCAGAAATAAGACTGGAGTTTCACAGCAAGCAGCATGGAAGTCAGGTTCCCCAGCTCCTCCTACAGAGCCTTGCAAGTGCCACAGAAAGACTGGAGCTCTGTGGAAGGACAGGAAGCTCTGTGGCCAATGGCTCACTCTCAACAAGAGCATTTGCCATTTTACCATGGTTTTCAGAGGCTAAGGAACGAAACATAATGCCTCCTGTTGCCTCCAATTCTGAGGTGGATGACAAGCCTGCCAGAATGTTCATTTACCTACATGGACTCCCACTGGGACAGTGGCTCACAGGTCTCTGCTGCATTGGAGGTCGCTGGGAGCCATCATCTGCTCCCACAGAGGAAGCAGTGTGAGACAGTAAAGGCTTACTCCAGACTGTCTAGCACTAAGCAGAAGAGCCAGCTGTTGGCTTCTGCTTCTGTCTTCTTTCCCACTTCCAGGACTGTGAGTCCTGAGCAATGCAGGAGCCAACTGTGAGCCACAGCGAGAGCAGGCCTGGTCAGCTCAGATCCTCTCAGCTGTCTCCTCCACAGAGAGACATGGTGCTGAAAGCCTCCCATCCCTCTCCATCCCCTCATCTGCCCAGGTCAGCCTGCCAGGTCAGAGGCTCTTGTGTTGGATACATACCCCACAGACGATGGCTGTCTGGGAAAGAACTTTCCTCCCCACCCACCGCACCCCTGGCTACTAGTGAATGGGCCAGGGCTTAGTCAGGTAGCTTGG
The DNA here is from genome assembly GCA_004027025.1 of Myocastor coypus. Taxonomy (NCBI): domain Eukaryota; kingdom Metazoa; phylum Chordata; class Mammalia; order Rodentia; family Myocastoridae; genus Myocastor; species Myocastor coypus. The sequence continues at coordinate 4,283 of PVJA010026837.1, read as the reverse complement.
AGGTCTGGGTCACTGCTTCATAGTTGATGGGATTTGCAGCTTGTCCCCAACATGCATGCACTTCTCACCAGCCTCCTGCCCACCAGGGAGCTGCTGTCCCCTCCCCTGCCACACATTCCCTTGTCTCCCACTCTGTGCTGACATGCAGAGGTCATCCCTCCCTCCCTGTGCCCTTCATGGCCACTTCCAGGCATTTCTTCACACACTGTCTCTTCCCACTTTCAGGAAACACACAATGTAGTCTCTGAGAGTGATGGTTCTGAGTCACTGCTTACTGTCACCATTGCAGAACAGAGAGGACTCAGAGGTGGGCAGGCACGTTTCATCTGTGAGAGAACAAGCCTTCTCTTCTTTACTACAGCTTGGTGACTCACTGAACCTGAGTCAAAGCTAAAGGGTATGGGGCTTGCCTAGGAAGCCAGGGGCTGGGGTCATGGGGTGCAGCTACCCTGTTCCTGGGCCCAGCACAGAGTGCAAAAGAAAGCATTGCACAGCCTGTGCTGAGCTGCATTTTCCTGGCTAGACTAACTTCAGAGGGTTCACACAAGATAGGCTGGAAAGGGACGGTACGGACAACCTCTCAGTAGCTACTTCCATGTGTCCCTATGCTTTCCTACTCTGGCCTGGCCTGTGGCAAGGGGAGACCAAGGGGCAGGCTTTATGCGAGATACACTGAGATCTGCTGCCACCTCTGCCACACCCTGCCTGTGTGATATGTGAGACTTAGTTTTTTGGTTTGTTGAAAGGGAAGAAGTACTGACCTTAAAAGGGTGCCGGTGTGTATAGCAACTGTGAAACATCTGGCACAGCATCTGCAATAGCCAGTATTACTATGCCCTACTCATATGAGAGATGAGTGGACAAGCAGGCTCGGTGGCTGGGAACAGTCCCTTGGTCTTACTGGTTACATCACTGATAAAATAAAGTAATGACATGCATTTTCTAGAGGGCTGTAAGTGTTAGAGACAACACAGGTGAGAGTCCAGGACAGTGCTGGGCCACTGTGGGTCCTGAAGTGATGCAGTTATGACCATGGTCTCCTGAGAGGTTGCCAGCAGAGGTCAGCACCCCAGCAGGCGACCCCAAAAAAGGTATGAGCATCCTTAGATCAGCACCAGTGCCAACCAGGTGATACAGGGATGGGATGGGACCTCTCAATAATCCGAATAATAAAAGAGAACTATCAGCACTCCCAACCTGCTGGATGCTCCATACACGGAGTTGGTGCTCCTCAAAGTTGAAGAATGAATTCTAAGGAACAACAGAAGTTAAGAGTAGGAAATACTGAGGAAAGATAGCCTCTGTGTAAGAGAGACAGAAGGGGACCTGGCAAGTCAGTTGCCATGGACTCCATTTATAGGGGTGGCTGCATATAGAAAAAATGATGAGGTCAGCACAAAATCACAAGGCAGGTAGGTGTAAGGTGGAACAAAACTATGGCCAACCAATAAGATTGCAGGTATAGTCACTTAGGTAGTATTGATCCCATGGGGGAGCAAGTCACATAGCAAATGTGCATGGGAAGAACAAGGATGTGTCCTAGAGGGGATGGGTCCAGGCCCTGGTTCCCCACCCATGCAGCTGATACCTATTTAGAATATCACTCTTGATATTCTAGGGCAGTATGTAGGTATAGTTCATTCCATCTTTGTCTTGAGGTCGGGCCTTCAACAAATGTGCCTCCACCCACAGCTGCAATGTACCTTCTGCACTAACTCCTTTGAGGTCCTACTCATCTGACTGCCTAGAATATTTCTGCCTAACTTAGTTGTCTGTAACAGCCAGCACTTAAAGCCATGGGACAGGACACCTAGTTAGGACATGATACCTAGCAAGAGGGTCGTCATCAATGATATTGCCCCACAGGCCCAGTTGTGCAGTCATGGATTCATACAGTCACCCTAATGGGTCCAAAGGCTTTGGTCCTTCATGCAGCCTGCAGAGCCTGGCCCCCCGAGAGCAAGTGAAGCAGTGCCCTGGGGCAGTAGCAGTTCTTGTGGGGACAGGTCACAGCAGAAGGGTGGTGAGTACAACAGCCTTCCTTTGGGGAAAGGATTTAGGTCTTTGTGTCAGTGGCCCTGAGCCCTCAACCTTTTATTTGCGATCCCTTTCTCCTTCTTGTCTGATTGTTCTGGTTAATATTTCTAGAACTATGTTGAGTAGGAATGGTGATGGTGGAAGCCACAGGGGCTGAGCCTTGTTGCATTATCTGGTGTTAACAGACTTGCTCTAGTGGAGTAGCCTGAGGGACAGCAAGGCCTCTATTCCACTCTGAGGTGACGTGCTAGGGATGGGGCAGCAGCAGGACAGAAAGGGCCTGGTCCTTGACACCTAGGGCTGCTTCCCAGCCTTGAGCTAGCAGCTTTCCAGATTCTTGGGCATAAAAAGAGGAGTAACTTCTGTCTCATTTAAGCTGTTGCTATTTTCAATAGATATAGAAAGACCTCATCTCAATCAGATAAAATCCATTTATCAACAATCTATAGCTACCATCATATTAAATGAGGAAAACCTGAAAACCTTCCATCTTAAATTAGGAGTAAGAATGTCCACTATCACCATTCCTACTCAACATAGTTCTAGAAATATTAGCCACAACAATCAGACAAGAGAAAAAAAAGAGATCCGCAGAAAAAGAGATGAGGACTCAGGGCCAGTATGTGCATATGGCATGATCCTCTACCCACAGGACCCACAAAATATCACTGAGACTCCCAGGATAACCAAACCCAAAATGTAGCAGGATGCAAACCACACACAGAAGTCAGTAGTATTCCCATATAAAAATGATGAACTCACTGGGAGAGGAATTATGAAAACACTAACATTCATAGTAGCATCAAGAAAAGCAACATACTCAGGGATTAACCTAACCAAAGAAATGAAAGACCTCCACAATGAAAATTACACCACACACAAAAATGAAATAGAGGACATCAGAAAATAGGAAAATATGCCCTATCTCAGGATCAGAAGAACCAATATAACCAAAATAGCCATAGTTCCAAAACTGACTTACAGATTTAACACAATACCAATCAAAATACCAACAAATTTCTCTCTTTTTTGTATTTTTTTGGGGGGTGGGGAAGGGTCTACAGGGTGTTCAGGGTTTCACTACTAGATCAGACTCATAGTGATCCACCTGCTTACAGCCTCCCAAGAGCTAGGATTACAGGCATATACCACCACACTCAGTCTCAATTGCCATCTCAGTGCACCCCAGGGGTGGGGCCAGCACAGCAGGCCTGGGGATCGAGCCCCCAGTCCCTGCTCCTGCTTGCAGGGGCTTTAACCCACTGAACTATTTGGCCAGCCCTTCAACAATATCTCTCAGATCTAAAAAAGCAATCCTAAAATTCATATGGAGCCAGAAGAGACCCATAATAGCAAAAGCAGCCCTGGGCAGCAAGAGCAAAGCAGAAAGCATCACAACCCCAGGTCTGACATCACCCTACGCAGAGCTACTATGATGGAAACAGCATGGTATTGCCCAAAATAAGGTAAGCGGTGCAATGGGACAGAATGGAGGAAGCAGAAACAACCCCAGGCACGTTTAGCTATTTGCTCTTTTTGACAAAGGAGACAAAAACACACCCCAGAGGAAGGATAGCTTTTAGTTACAAGTGCTGGGGAAACAACGTAGGTGCAGAGGACTCAGCCTAAATCCACACAGCTCGCCTGTGCCCAACTAAAATCCAAAAGGATCAAAGATGTAAATGCTCAAGCAGAGAGAATCTGTCAGATGATGGAATTGGTAAAACTCTTGAAGTCAAAGGAATAGGTGAGGACTTTCGGAACAGAACCCCAGTGATATCCAGAAACAATGTAAGAATCAACAGATGGGATTGCATCAAGTATAAAAGCTTCTGCACAAGAATGGGAACCATGAACAGAGTGAATAGACAGCCTACGGAATGAAAGACATTACCAGGTAATCTTTTGGCAGAGGACCAACATCTGTAATATATGATTTTTTTTTTAAATTAGACCTCCAAAATAAAATTTAAAATGGGTAACTGAAATAAGGGCACTTTCCAGAAGTAGTACAAATAGCCAACAAATATATGAAAAATATTTACCATTTCTGTCTATTACAGAAATAGAGCCAGGCGTGGTGGCACACGCCTGTAATCCCAGCACTCGGGAGGCTGAAGCAGGAGGATTGGTGCGAGTTCGAGACCAGCCTGGGCTACAAAAGTGAGCTCAGGACCAGCCTCAACTGCATAGCGAGACCCTGTCTCAAAAAGACAAAAAAAAAAAAAAAAAAAAAAAAAAAAAAA
>PVJA010026836.1:0-29244 GCA_004027025.1 Myocastor coypus | reverse complement strand
AGGGTCTCACTATGCAGTTCAGGCTGGTCTTGAGCTCACTTTTGTAGCCCAGGCTGGTCTTGAACTCACACCAATCCTCCTGCCTCAGCCTCCCGAGTGCTGGGATTACAGGCATGCGCCACCACGCCCGGCTCTTCTGCCTGGCTTTGTACTCACTAGTTCATGCTTACCTGCAACTCAAGGGAATCTTGTCTCAGCCTCCCAAGTACTGGGATTAAAGGTGTATGCTGGGGCGAGGGAGACAGCTCAGGGGCACAAGTGCCTGCCTGGCAAGTGCAAGGTCCTGAGTTTGATCCCCGGTTCTGCAATAAATAAATAAGTAAAAGTGTGTGCCACCATGACCAGTCAAGGTGAATTATTATAAACAAAGAGGGAGCCTCAATGGCCTCTGAGTCCTTCTCTACTCCTTTCTTTGTGTTTGTGTGATACCGGGACTGAACTTGGGGTGCTGCGCTTGCTAGGCCAGCACTGAGGCCGCTCAGCTATCTGCCCAGCCTCCAGCCCTTTTCTGTCAGGCCCTGTGATTTCACCTCTGTAAAGTCTCACCTTGCGATGCTCTCTTGAGCCTCTCACCAGAGGTCGGATACGAGGCTGCCCAGGTTTTGGGCTTTTAATTTCCTAATATTGGCGCTATATAAAGCTCATTCCTTTATAAAATACCTGAGACTGAGGCAGGAAAACGTTCATGAGTTTGAAGCGAGCCGAGGTTACATGGTGAATTGAAGGCCAACCTGAACCACGCAGTGAAATCCTATCTAAAAATAAAAATAACCTGCTCTGGTGGGAGCCAACTCACTCCTCCAGACCAATAATAATCCCTTCTGAGGCTGCATCACCAAACACTCCAGTCACCTCCTATCACACCCCGGCCCTACCCCAGTGAACCCAGGGAGTGCTCGGCTACATCCCCAGCGCCACCCTCAGCCCCTTTCAATCTTATTTTCAGACATAGGCTCATTATTTTGTTTTATTTTTAGTTTTATTTTATTTATTTCTTGTTTCAGAACCTTTGTTTTGTTTATTCACTCATTTTTATGGCCGGCTCAGCCCACCCCGAGGGCAAGGCTGGCGCAGCATGTGGTGCTGGGGATCGAACCTCAATCCCTGAAGCCGCCCAGGGTTTCCCAAGCAGGCACTTTAGACCACTGAGCCATCCTGCCGGGCCCCTTTTTTTTTTTTTTAGAATTTTATTTATTTTTTTTCTTGTTTCAGAACTTTTGTTTGTTTGTTTGTTTGTTTTTATGGCCGGCTCAGCCAGCCCCGAGGGCAGGGCTGGCGCAGCATGTGGTGCCAGGGATCGAACCACGGTCCCTGCAGCAGCCTAAGGAGCTTTAGACCACTAAGCCATCCTGCTGGGCCCCCCATTCGCTCTTTAAATTGCCCAGGTCGGGGCTGCAGATGGAGCTCAGTGGTACCTGCCTGACAGGCGTGTGAGTGAGGTCGTGAGTTCGATTCTCGGGCAACAAAACATCAATACATAGCCCAAACTGTCTTCCCATTTGTGAGCCCCCTGCTTCAATCTCCTGAGTAGCTGGGATTACCAGCTTGCACCGCTGTGCGCACCGCACCAATACACCAAATCTTTTTTTTAAGAACTTATTTTGCCGGGCATGGTGGCGCACGCCTGTAATCCCAGCACTCGGGAGGCTGAGGCAGGAGGATCGGTGCGAGTTCGAGACCAGCCTGGGCTACAAAAGTGAGCTCAAGGCCAACCTCAACTGCATAGTGAGACCCTGCCTCAAAAAGACAAAAAAAAAGAAAAAAAAAAGAATTTATTTTATTTTTTTCTTGCTTCAGAACTTTTTTTAAATTTTTTTTTTTTTTTTTAATTTTTATGGCCAACTCAGCCTGCCCTGAGGGCAGGGCTGACGCAGTATGTGGTGCTGGAGATCGAACCGCGGTCCCTGAAGCCGCCCAAGCTTTCCCAAGCAGGCGCTCTAGACCACTGAGGGTCCCTGAAGCTGCCTAAGCTTTCCCAAGCAGGCGCTCTAGACCACTGAACCATCCTGCCGGGCCCCTCTTTTTTTTTTTTTTTTTTTTGTTTTGTTTGTTTGTTTATTTTTATGGCTGGCTCAGCCTGCCCTGAGGGCAGGGCTGGCGCAGCTTGTGGCGCCAGGGATCGAACCGCGGTCCCTGTAGCCGCCTTGCAGGCGCTTTAGACCAATGAGCCATCCTGCCGGGCCTTTTTTTTTTGTTTTTTTATTTAATGGCCGGCTCAGCCTGCCCTGTGGGTGGGGCTGGCACAGCAGGTGGTGCTGGGGATCCAACCACAGTCCCTGAGGTTGCCCTAGCTTTCCTAAGCAGGGGCTTTAGACCACTGAACCATCTTGCTGGCCCTACACCAAATCTTTATGTTTCCACCACCTACCAGATTCACCACACTGAGAACCAAGCTCCTAACACAGGCATCCTTGGTCACACTCAAAGCACAGTACAGTGTGCCGGGCCCTTCTCTTCCATCTAATCCCAAATCCTAGTCTGAGTCGGTGGCCTCATTTCAGAATCGATCGATTTAGCCTCCGGGTCTGGGGCTATGCTGTGTGGTGGCCGGGGAATCTTCAACAGGTCCCCCATACAACACAAGTTGTCTGGCTGAACCTGGGGGAAGGAGGGAGCAGTCCCACCAGCCCTGACGAACCTGGGATTGCCTACAAAATGTACCCAAATGGTTTTGCAGTTGTGTCGTTTCCAGCTTCCTTCTGGCGAAGGTAGTCGGTGCGCAACGTGGCAACGTGGACTCCAGCCCAGGACCGGGCTTCCTTTATCCATTACTAGGTCTGCATCTCAGGTGTTGCGGGAGACAGACGCAATAGCCAAAGGGGAGAGCTGAGTACAAGTCACGAGGCGAGGCGCTGGACAGGGAGAGCGCAGGACTCGAACCCTGGTCCTCGCGGTGAGACGCTGTATCAGGCTCAGGAACTGGTCATCTCCACCGCTGATCCCTCTAGAGTCAGCGAAATGCCTCAGACAGCTTCCGTGCTGACTGTCGGCCTCCACGCACCCAAATTAGTCGGGACCCCAGCTAGATCCCTTAACGTCCACCTTGCAGAGTCTCAGGATGCCAAAGCCCGCTGGACGAACTACAAGCGGACACCCCGCCCACGCCGGAACCCGGAAGTTCCTGGCTCGGTGTTGATTGGGACCCAGTGCATGGGGGGCGTGAGCTTCCGGTTGCGCACTTCCGCTTCCGTTTTCCAGCTGCTACTGATCGGGACTCAGTGCTCGGCTCCAGCGAAGAGGTTGCGGCGCCTGCGGGTTCGGGGTGATTCGAGGTGAGGGGGTCAAGTGGAGAGGACCAGAGCCCGGGAAGGTGGTCGGGACCAGGCTTCTCCGGGTCTGAGAGCTGGTGGGCAGTTAAGCAGAGGGCCGGGCCTTCGGGGGACGTGAAGGGGCGGAGGCACTGCTGCCTGGTGTCCTGGATGCTGAAACACAGGACTTGGGACCCGAGAGGACCCAGGTCAGGAGGGTTCGGAGCGGTGAAGAGACTTAGAGCCTGGAATTGGGAGATTTGTAGGCTGGGGCTTCTGGGGCCTGGAAGACCCCGGAAGTCATTCTCGACTCTGTCGTCCCCCACCCCCGCCCTGGACAGCTCCCGCCAGGATGATCGAGGTTGTTTGCAACGACCGCTTGGGGAAGAAAGTCCGCGTGAAGTGCAAGTATCCACCGAGGGCCGAGAAAGGTCCGGTTGTTGGGGGTGCTCGGCGCCAGGCGGGCACTTCGGTCTGGGACCGGGAGAGGGGGTGGGTCGGGTCCTGGTAGAAGGTGAGGTTTGCAGCCCTGGAATATTGTCGTCCTCGCACCACCTGTCCCGTGCATTTGCCTTAACTCTTCCGCGCCCAGCACCGATGACACCATCGGGGACCTTAAGAAGCTGATCGCGGCCCAAACTGGCACCCGTTGGAACAAGATCGTCCTTAAGAAGTGGTGAGTGCTAGGCAGAGGTACGGACCGGACCGGGCCAGGCCGGAATTAGTCTGGGACAGTGCGCGCTGCTGGCGGCCCCCTTGTTGAGGGCTTCCAGGGCCAAGAGCCTCCTTGGGCGTCTTTCTGAAAGGTGTCTGTCCCATAGGTATACGATTTTTAAGGACCACGTGTCTCTTGGGGACTGTATCCTTTATGTGACTGGAAGAAGATCCACATACCCAGACCTGATGGCCTTTCTTCGGTACTGAATCTTGTGTGAAACTCAGCACCTGTAAGTTATAGACAGGTGAATTCTGACAAGTTGGAGCCATATTTATTTTGTTGAGGAGGAGGAAGAGGAGGAGGAGGGTGAGGAGGAGGGTGATTGGCCTGTGTTGCAGGACTTAGATACTTATTATGAGGTCTCCCTGAGTGTTGGACAGGAGACCAGAGCAGAGGAAGAGGCAGGCCCATCTGTTATGCAAGAGGAGGAGGAGGAGGAACTATTTTTATAGTATGGATTCTCCCCAAATCAAAATGGCCCAGTCCCACAGGGCTCCCTTCGCTGGGAGCTTAGTGCTCAGGGCACCTGGGTGATCGGTGATGGGATGGGGATGGAGCCCCCAGGGAAGATTCCTTAACACCCTCACTCAGATGAAATCCACGACGGAATGAACCTGGAGCTTTATTATCAATAAAGCAGAACTCCTCCCTGCTTGCCCAGGACTCTTCTCCCACCTTCCCCTCCTCTCACATTGCTCCGATGCCAGTTTTTAAAAACTCACGTTAATAAAGATATAGATGTTACTTTGTGGCTGTCATCTTTGCTGAGAGCGGGCTTAGGATGGGAGGGTTGGATCTCTGATCATCACTATGGTATCAGAACAAGGCATCATAGCCGGGCGTGGTGGCTCACGCCTGTAATCCCAGCACTCGGGAGGCTGAGGCAGGAGGATTGGTGCGAGTTTGAGACCAGCCTGAGCTACAAAAGTGAGCTCAATGCCAGCCTCAACTGCATAGCGAGACCCTGTCTCAAAAAGACAAAAAAAAAAAAAAAAAAAGAGAGAAATAGGGGCTTGGCAGGATGGCTCAGTGGTCTAAAGCGCCTGCTTGGGAAAGCTTGGGTGGCTGCAGGGACCACGGTTCGATCCTCAGCACCACATGCTGCACCAGCCCTGCCCTCAGGGTGGGCTGAGCTGGCCACAAAAATAAATAAACAAAAGTTCTGAAACAAGAAAGAATAAAAATAAAATTCTTTAAAAAAAAAAAAAAAAGAAATAAATAAATCCAGATTTTTTTTTTCCCCAGTACTGGTGATTAAACCCAAGGGCCCTCTACCACTGAGCCACATCCCTAGCCTCTTATGTTTTACAATTATCTTTCTGTAAATAATTCTTTTTTTTTTTTTGAAAAAATTTTTTTTCCGCAACCAGGGATTGAACTCAGGTACTTGTGCTTGCCAGGCGAGCATTTATTGCACTGAGCTGTCTCCCCAGCCCCTTGAATTTTTTTTTTTTTTTTTTTTTTTTTTGTCTTTTTGAGACAGGGTCTCACTATGCAATTCAGGCTGGCTTTGAGCTCACTTTTGTAGCTCAGGCTGGTCTCAAACTCACATTGATCCTCTTGCCTCAGCCTGCCAATTACTGGGATTACAGGGGTGCACCACCACACCCGGCTCACCTTGAAATTTTTAATGATAAAAACAAACACCTAAAACTGAAGCTTCTGGAAGAACCACTTGTCACATGTATCTTGTATCTCTCCTCATACTGGACCTTCGCCTCACACAGGGTCTTGCGCTTGAGGGCTGGGTCTCTGAAGACATCCTTGTTGACCACCGACTTGTCCAGGATGTCCACAAAGTACCTTGTGGCACGAGGTGGTTGTAGTTTTAAACCTTCATAAAGGACTTGATCTTTAACCTCTTGGTGATCTTCTTGCCCATGGTGGCTCAACTTTGTGGGGACAGCGGTCAATCCCGGCCACCAGGGCAGGGCTGTAGGGGTGGTCGGAGGTGCCATCGTCGATGTCCTTCACGATGACGGCTTTGCGTCTGGATTAGCGTCCTGTAAGGACCAGCACCACTTTCCCTGGTTTCATGAACTTGCCCATTGTGACAGCGCCAAGCTGGCCTTACAGGGGAAAGAAAAGAAACTGATTCATTCTTTTAAATTAGTTTTCTGTATTAACTTTTTTTTAATTTTGCTTCATTATGCAGTCCTATGATCTGTTTAGGTTTTCTTTTTTATTCACCAAATAGCAGCCAGCACCCATCCTTGTAGGAGCCAGGCACTATTCTGAATGCTTTGTTGTAGCTCACTGAAGTCACAATCAGATGGAAGAGCTACAGATTGCTGCTTATCTCTACTTGCAGCCACAGAAGCGAAAGTGCAGAAATGTAGCAATTTGTTCAAGGTCATAGCAAGCTGTGAGGCTCTGAAGCGAGGCAGTCTGGTCCTGGAGTGAGGGGCCCACCACAGCCTGCTCCACCCCCCGCTCACGTGAGTTCAGGCCCTGTACCCCATCCTTCCCGATGGTCACATAAAGGCTCAGATTCTCCCTGCCGGAGCCCTTGACTCCTATCTCTGCAACCCACACTAGTCCTCATGTCCCCTGAGCTTTACCGACTTTCTTTTTTTTTTTTTTTTTTTCTTGTCTTTTTGAGACAGGGTCTCGCTGTACAGTTCAGGCTGGCCTTCAGCTCAGTTTTGTAGCCCAGGCTGGTCTCGAACTCTTACCGATCCTCCTGCCTCAGCCTCCCGAGTGCTAGGATTACAGGCGTGCGCCATCACGCCCGGCTCAGCTTTACCGACTTTAAAATGATTCAAGCCAAGCTTGTTCTCCTCCACCTGACTCTCCTCCTGTGTCCTTTGACTGGCATTGCCCACGACAAGTCAACCACAAGGGAGTTAGTTGAGACAGGTTCCAAAAGACACGGGAAATGTTTGGGTCACTTGTATGGATAAATACCTGGCCTTGCGAAAAAGTGAAAAGAAAGGGTTAGCTTTGGACATCTGGAGAAGACAGGTGGGTAGACGGAGGATGGAGGAGCGAATTTTAGGCTTTGGGCCCTTAGCTACTTATCACCAGGGCAACTGCGTTGCTATGGTAACGGAGCAGGCCTTAACTTCCCCAGTACCTCGGCTGCTTTTACTTCGCTACCAAGCCAGACGCTACTGCCAGAGGTTTTGCGGACCTCTCTGGGCATGGCTCCGGGAGGTGGGCGTTACTGCTGCAATAGCCAATTAACATCCCCCCGGTGAGGTCTGCGGCGAAGAGCGACAAGAAGAAGTTGGGACTTTCTTGGCGCTCATTAAAGGGCGCTGAAAAGGGCGGGCTCGCGTCCCCAGCTCGCCAGATAAGAGCCGCGGGTATGGGGGGGGGCCCAGGTAAACTGGTTGGCTCCGCCTACCTCCATTTTTACCCAATAGGAAGCCATAAAACCAATTGGAACGGTTAGGATGCCCAGTAAGCATCGCCTCCAGGCCCCGGTACAGGGCACGACTAGCCAATCGATAGTGGCGGTGGGCGGGCGCAAGGGACAGGCGGCTCGGCGGAGGCGGAACGGGCGCTGCGGCAGGAGGGAAGATGGCGGACGAAGAGAAGCTGCCGCCCGGCTGGGAGAAGCGCATGAGCCGCAGCTCAGGTGCAACGGGGGTCGGGACTGGGGCGGGGCCGCGCGAGCCCAGGAAGCAAGGCTCGAGCGCTCCCCTTGGGACGCGGCGCCACGGCCCCTTCCTCCCATGGTGTCTCGGGTTCTGCACGTTGCTCACGGCCCACCCTGTGCGGAGTGTGAGCTCTGGGAGCTGGGCCCTGGGGAAACTAACGTAGGGGCGGGGTGGGAGAGGGACCGGGAAACTGCAGCACTGCCCCAAGGCACGCTGATGCCTCTTGGCCGGATGCACTTGGTGCCCTGGAGAATTCTGCGCTCCGCTGGTCGGGCGAGGCCGGGGGCCCCCAGATGAAGGCACCTCAGTACTCTGCAACGGGCGGGCGGCCCAGGGTGCTGGCTGGCCTTGGGTCTACAACTGAACCCTGGCTAACACCCCTACTACTGATACTGCGGTACCCGAGATAACTCTGAGATGGGCTCTTGAGCTTAGGATCTGATATAAGGGTGTGCCCGGATAACGACCGTTCGCTTTTATATCGCGCTCAGCGTTGTGCCGAGAGCCCCAAGTATTTAAGCTCTCTCTCTGAAGTGCCACGGTTCGTGTATAGCAGTTATTACTCCCATTGTACAACTGGGGAAAGTCTGAGGAAAGAATATTGAAGCAGCTCACCCAAAATTATGCAGTAGGAGCCGGGGATGTAGCTCAATGGCATAAGCACCTTCCTGGCAAACCCCAGGTCCTGAGTTCAATCCCCCATACCACAAAAAAGTAAAAAACAGGGCTGACCAAAATCAGGCAGTTCTAGGAAGCTGGGGAGATAGCTCCGAGGCACAAGTGCCTGCTGGGCAAGTGCAAGGTCGTGAGTTTGAACCCCGGTCCCCCCCCCAAAAAAAAAAAAATCAGGCAGTTCTGAGGAGTTGAGGGCTTTTCCCTTTGTCCCTGCCAATGCCCAAGAAGCAAGCCTAGCATCTTCGGCTAGGGCCAGGGTTACCCTGCTGCCTCCACAGCCCGTGGTAATCATAGTTGCAGTAATAATTCTTTATTCTCCTGAGCACCTCGTGCTCACTGCATACACTGACACTTTCCTTTAGCTTCCTGAGTACTGATGTCCTTGTTCTGTGGCACTGTGGCCTCTCTGCCGATGAGAAAAATGAGGTTAAGGGAGATGGAGCCTGTGGCTGAGCGCTAGAGGCAGCAGCTCATCAGGATTGACTCCCAGAATCGCCCTTGTGCAGCCTGCCCCAGCCCGCACCTGTGACGGTGGCCTGAAACGCTGCAAAGCTCCGTGGCTATTGCTGCTCTCTGTGGGATGCTTGGCAGCCCTTCTTTTTTTAAAAAAAAAACAACTTTATTTATTTATTTACTTATTTATTTAATGGCCGGCTCAGCCTGCAATGGGAGTAAGGCAGGTGCAGCATGTGGTGCTGGGGATTGAACTGAGGTCTCTGTACTTGCCTAAGTTTTCCTAAGCAGGCGCTTTAGACCACTGAACCATTTCACTGGCCCTTGACAAAGCCCTTTTGAGGGCGATACCCACCCCTTCATGGTCCTAGATCTGCTATGCAGCCCAGGTGTTGGGATAACACCCAGAATCTCAGGGTCCTAACTTCAAGCATCTCCTGTGCGCCTCCCTGGCTGGGGGGACACTGCCTCCCTGAGGAGCACGGCCTAAGTGCACAGGAATTGTCGCCTGGCACAGCTGTTTAGCAGAGATGCCAACCTCGAGGCCTCAGTTTTGCCTTCTGTGTAATGGAAATACAGCCCTCATGGGGGCTGAAGTGCTAGAGGCATGCCCGGCATGCACAAAGTGCTGATTGGCAGAACTGTGTTACAAATATTTTTTTAAAGAGAGAAAAAAGATGGGGCCTGGCGGGATGGCTCAGTGGTCAAAAGCGCCTGCTTGGGAAAGCTTGGCGGCTTCAGGGACCACTGTTCGACCCCTTGGCACCACATGCTGCGCCAGCCCTGCCCTCAGGGCGGCTGAGCCAGCCATAGAAATGAGTGAATAAACAAAGGTTCTGAAACAAGGAAAAAAATAAATAAAATTTAAAAAAAAAAAAGAGAGAGAGAAAAAAGAAATGGGAACGTCTGGCTGACGGTACAGTCAGAGGCAGAGGTGGTAGGATTACTTCCGCCCAGTTCAAGGCCACTCTGGACCACATAGCAAGTCCTTGTGTGGGGGGAGGGGCACATACCTGTAACCTAAGACAAGGGTGAGCCCAGCCTAGACAACTTAATTTGGGGAGACACTCCAGTTTTTTGTCTTTTGTTTTTTTAAAGGGCTTGGGGATAGCTTTGAGTTCAAGGCCAACCTGACAGCGAGACCTTGTCTCAAAAGAAAAAAAAAAAAGAGGACTGGAAATGTAGCTCAATTTAGAGAGCCTGAGTTTAAAATCCTCCTCAGTACCTCAAAAAGATAAGATCTGTAAAAACCTGCCCTACCCCTGACATGTGCCAGGCTGGGTACTAGGCATTTCACAAATTGTGAACTCTGACCTCTCAACAGCCCTCCAGGCAGGGATTGTTACCTGCATTTTACAGGTAAGAAAACTGAGGCCCAGGCAAGGTGGCTCCCACAGGAAGTGGCTGAGCCAGGTTCAAAGCCCGGGCGGCTGCCTGCTAACTCCTTGCCTCTGCTGCTCCCCTTCCCTTCCTTTGCGTTGTCCTCCCACAGTGGAGGAAGTTACCTGGTCCTCCTTCTTGGTTAGCACCTGTCTGACCCACCTAGAATACGGTACGGGCAGGGAGCCCGGATCTCCGGACCCTGTGGCTCTTGGTGGACACAGGTGGGTTTGCGTAGCCTCCCCACAGCTAGTCCTGCGTCCCTGTCCTCCTCCGCCGCGGCCCCTGCTGAACACCTGCCGCCTCCCCGCAGGCCGCGTCTACTACTTTAACCATATCACCAATGCCAGCCAGTGGGAGCGGCCTAGTGGCACCAGCGGCGGCAGCAGCAAAAACGGGCAGGGGGAGCCTGCCAGGGTCCGGTGCTCGCACCTGCTGGTCAAGCACAGCCAGTCCAGGCGGCCCTCATCCTGGCGGCAGGAGAAGATCACTCGGACCAAGGAGGAGGCCCTGGAACTGATCAACGGTGAGCAGGGCGGCAAGGGACGGGGTTGTGGGAAGGGCGCGTGAGAGCTGCACGGGAGCCCACATCTGCCCCCCCTGGCCAACAGAGCAAGGCCTGTGGATGGCATGAGCGTGGCCCCAACAGCCATTTCTCTCCGTCTCTCTCCTGGCCATGTAGGAGTTGAGAGTGATCTGGGTAGGGACAGAGGACCCTGGCATGCACAGCAGCAGTGCCTTGTGAGCTCTGGGGCGTCAGGGATGCAGGCCACCTTCCCTGGACTCAGTCTTCTCCCCTGGAAAGTGGGCGTCATGGTCCCCGGCCTCCAAGGGCTGCCATGACATCAAGGGCCAGTTTGTGGTCTGAGGCAGCTGGCTGTGCTCAGGGGTGCTGTCGCCAAGAGGGGCCCAGGTAACATGGAGGTGGGTCTGGAGCAAAAGCAAACAAGAGTGAGAGGGAACTGGGACACCACAGCCGAGAGTCAGCTCTGGCCCTGGGGAGGAGGCCACACCCTGCTGGCTTCTGATCCTCTAGGAGAGTGGTGTTGAGTCTATGACGTGCGTGTTTCCCTCTTAAAACAGAAGGTGTTAGCCGGGCGTGGTGGCTCACGCCTGTAATCCCAGCACTTGGGAGGCTGAGGCAGGAGGATTGGTGTGAGTTCGAGACCAGCCTGGGCTACAAAAGTGAGCTCAAGGCCAGCCTCAACTGCATAATGAGACCCTGCCTCAAAAAGACAAAAAAAAAAAAAAAAAAAAAAAAAAAAAAAAAAAAAATCCCAGCACCATAGAGCCACAGGCAAGAGGGTTGACACAAGTTCAAGACCAACTTAGACTGTAGTGAGTTGCCATCTCAAAAAAAAAAAAAAAAAGATTTTATGAATGAGTTGTGTTTTCAAAACAGAAACTCTGCTATTTAAATTCAGCTGCAGCACTGGCCCTTTCTGATGAGTAAGTAGATTTGGGACTAGTGCTTGGGCACTCAGCCCTGAAAACCTCACCATCCCTGGCCTGGGTTCGAGAGCAGGGACAGCCCCCTTTTCTATAAATACCAGGTAACATCTCGATGACAGCTGTCATAGGTTTGGTGGCCCATGCAGCCTCTGTCAGCTGTGCCTTGGACTCCGCTGCAGGCAGGACTCCCAGGTGTGGCCTACCAGTGACTGCCTCCGCCCTGTGGTCCCCAGGAGTGGTGAGAGGATTTAGAAAACAAGAGATAATGGCCCAGCCAAGGTCAGCTGGGTGGTGGTCCTTGTCTCACTGGCAAAGAACCCAGAGCAACAGTCGGGGCCTTCATTTATACCTTTACAAAGTTCTAAGGTACAGGGTTGCCTAGTGACCAGTAGGCACCGAGGTCCAGGCAGGATGTTGTTCTGGAGATTGAGGCTCCTCCCACCAGCCCACCCACACAGGGTCCATTGCAGCTTCAGCTCCCAGCAGTGTGTCTGCTGTCCCAGCCCTTTGGGAGGCTGAGGCAGGAGCAGTGCAGGTTGGATGCCAGCCAAGCAACTCAGAAAAACCTTTTCTCTAAGCAAATAAGTATCAAGGTCTTAGGTGTGGCCCAGTACAGTCTCCAGGGCTGAATCCCCCCAGAACTGCAAAACTAAAACAGCTGAGCAGGATCTGCCCTTCAGGCAGGAGTCGGTAGAGCCCTGGTCCAGCACTGTCCATATGCCCTCTGCTGCCCAGGGGTGCCTTTGCCCATTGATCGATTAACTAACTCATTGATTAACCAATTTATTTGGCTTTTTTTTTTTTGTCTTTTTGAGAGACAAGGTCTCACTATGCAGTTGAGGCTGGTCTTGAGCTCACTTTTGTAGCCCAGGCTGGTCTCAAACTCACACCAATCTTCCTGCCTCAGCCTCCCTAGTGCTGGGATTACAGGCGTGAGCCACCACGCCTGGCTCTGTGTGTCTTTTTTTATTTTTTTTTATTTTTTACTTTTTTATTTTTTTAAATTTTAGTTATTTTTTTTTCTTGTTTCAGAACCTTTGTTTATTCACTCATTTCTATGGCTGGCTCAGCCCGCCCCAAGGGCAGGGGTGGCGCAGCAAGTGGTGCCGGGGATGGAACCGTGGTCCCTGAAGCCGCCCAAGTTTTCCCAAGCAGGCAATTTAGACCACTGAGCCATCCCGCCAGGCCCCTGTGTGTCTTTTTTTAAAGAATTTTTTATTTTATTTTATTTTTTTCTTGTTTCAGAACTTTTCTTTGTTTATTTATTTATTTTTATGGCTGGCTCAGCCTGCCCTGAGGGCAGGGCTGGTGCAGCATGCAGGGATCGAATTGCAGTCCCTGCAGTGGGCCAAGCTTTCCTAAGCAGGCGCTTTAGACCACTGAGCCATCCTGCCGGGCCCCTGTCTTGCTTTTTTAAGACAATAGAGTTTCACTATGTAATTCAGGCTAGAACCCACTATGTAGCAAAGGCTGGCCTCGAATTCATGGAGATCTTCCTGCCTCAGCCTCCAGAATGCTGGGATCCATGGGCATGTGATAGCACAGGAAGCTACTCCTATTTAAACTAGTTAAAAAGAGAGGAAGTTAAGAAGCGGGCCTTGGGCTGGGGAGATAGCTCCGAGGCACAAGTGCCTGCTGGGCAAGTGCAAGGTCGTGAGTTCGAACCCTGGTCTCACAAAAAAAAAAAAGAAGCGGGCCTTGAGTCCGTCTCATGGTGTTTCAGCCTCCCCAGTCTCCCCTGCCAGAGGCCCGAGTGCACCCCAGCTGTTCCTGCTCTGCACGACAGGGGTCAGACAGCCTGGGCGCCCTCCCCGCTGTGCCAAGGCCTGGCTGTGTGACCTCAGGCAAGTGACTTAACATCTCTGAGCTTCAGTTTTTTTATTTGTTGTTACAGTACTAGGACCTGCCTCCTAGGGCACCAGGGGGGACCCTGACCTAATGCAGCATAGCAGAATCCACACCTGGTAAAAGTTGTAATTGCTGACCTTCACAGTGATGTTATTATTAGCCAGGGCCTGGCCAGGCTGTTCGCGGTCAGCCTTGGCTGTTGTCCGGCCATGACATCACCAGGGGCAGCACTGGCCTGTGAGACACCACAGATGCAAATGGACAGAACGTGCCCAGACCCCGTCCCCATCCAGCTGGAGTCTGGTACCAGCTTCTGGCTTTCATGGTCTCATGTGGTTTAGAGAGAAGCTGAGCTAAGCATCATGGTGCATACCTGTAGTCTCAGCTACTCAGGAGGCTGAGGCAGGCAGACTGAGAACTCAAGGCCAGCCTGGATGGCTTAGCGAGACCATGTCGCAAAATACAAAAAAAAAAAAAGGACGTAGGGTGTAGCTCAGTGGGTAGCGCCCATGCTGCCATGGGCAAGGCCCTGGGTTTGATCTTCAGCCTAGGAAAGGGGGGAGAGGGAGGGAAGGGAGGAGGCCCCAGGTGTGAGGAGTGGCAGGGAGGGGAACCGGAAGCACAGCCAGGAGGGCCCCAGATGTGGGCCTGGGGGAGAGCCCTGCGTGGAGGTGTGAGGTGCCCGCGGTGTGAGGCCTCTGGAGCGAGCTGCAGGTGCGGGGGCAGAAGCTGGGCAGAGGAGGAGTCACGTGCAGCGCAGGGCCAGGCTGCGTGGCGAGAGAGGGGCAGCCAGGCCGAGGTCCATATGCGAGGTGAGGCGCTGCCGAAGAAGGCACGGGTCCGGCCGAGGAAGGCGGGCTGTCGCCCACATCCGGGAGGGACAGGTGTGGAGCTGGTGGGGCTGGCCCTGCAGGGGTCTTGGGGGCACTCCCAGCAGGCAGCCAGGCCCTGAGACCCAGCCTGGGAGGGTCAGCGCAGTCCCTGTGACTGTTCAGGACACATGGAAGCCTTGTGGGGGGTGCGGTCACTGCAGCCTGAGGCACCCAGACTTGAACTTGGGGTAGCGTGGGAGTTCCGGTTCTAGAGACGGAGGGGGCAGAAGCAGAGGACTCAGGATGGACCAGGCGGACAGGACTGGGTGTTGAAGAAGTGACAGGTGGTCCATGGTGGGGTCCCCTGGGGTCACTCAGGCCGTGAACGTGGCCTTCTGCGGGTGACCTCGTTCAAGCATCTGTGAGGAGCCGGGCCAGTGGGCTCGGCCGCTTGCGCTTGCCCATCTAGTGGCAGCGTCGACCCTGGTCACCAGCTGCAGCAGGGACAGAGAGCACGGCCCCTGCAGCGACCCAGAGCCCCTGGCGACCTTGGGCCCGGGCTCCTTGTCCCCGTCCTGGGCCGTCAGGAGGACAGCAAGGTGGCCGGCCAGGGCACCCAGGCGCGCTGCAGAGCCGAGCCGTCCCTGCCCGGTCAGCGCTTGGCGAGCGCTGGCTGGTTTTCTCCCCTTCCTGGGCTCGGTCCAGGCAATCAGGAGATGGTGCTGCGGGCAGCGCGTGCCCCCGGCGGGCCGCGCGCCTCGGTCTCTCTGGTGTCTGCTCAGGGCCCGAGCCCGGGGTGCCCCGAGGGGACCGGCCACCTGCCCGAGCAGGCGCTGCTCTGCCGAGGCTCTTGTGCAGCACCGCCTGCGGCCAGTGATTGTTGGGAGCCTAAACTTAGGGCACAGTGGAGGGCTGGGAGCACGCCCCGCCCCCACAGCCCCACATGCTGGGTGCTGGTGGCCCAGACTGCAGCTAGCCCTCCCCCTCCCAGGCTTGGGCTCCCTGCACTCCTCCGACCTGGCGTCCCCAAGGTCAGCGGCCCTCTTCAACCTACTGGCCTGGTCCTACTGGGGACCCGAAGCAGGTGGATTTGCTGGGGTGGGCCGGGGAGTTTGCCTCTGAGCCTTCTCAGGGCGGGCCTCGCCCCCTCTACTGAGTGACTGAGCAGCGAGGGAAGCGTAGTTGGGCTCTGGAGGCAGAAGCCGGAGATCAGGTTCCTAGGGAGGACTCCTCTGGCCCACAACAGCCCCTGTCTTGGAGCGTCCTTGTCCTCCTGTGGCCTCTCCGGTGCCAGTGCCGTGAAAGAGTAGGGAGGCGCTCTGATGTCTCTTGTTTTTTTTCTGTTTCTTTTTGAGACCGAGTCTTGCCATGTAGGCCGGGCTGGCTTTGAACCCCTGAGAACAAGTGATCTTCCCTGCTGTATCCTGAGCAAGGGGACCGCAGCCATGTGCCACCTAGTAGTGGCTTGTCTGCTTCCTTCTCCCCTCTTTTTGTTTGTTGAGACAGGGTCTTGACAGTTTGGGCTGACCTTGAACTTCCCACATAGCCCAGGCTGGCCTCAGACTGACAGCAGTCCTCCCGCCTCAGCCTCCTGAGTGCTGGGAGGACAGGCAGGCACCACTAGATGTCTTTTCTTACAAAGACATTGGTCCTAGTTGGTTTTGGTGCTGCATACCTGTCATCCCAGCACTCTGGAGGCTGAGGCAGGAGGATCACAAACTCAAGCTCAGCCTGGGCCACTTCTAAAAACCCTGTCTCGGGGCCCGGCGGGATGGCTCAGTGGTCTGAAGCGCCTGCTTGGGTAAAGCTTGGGCGTCTTCAGGGACCTCGGTTCAATCCCTGGCACCACATGCTGTGCCGGCCCTGCCCTCGGGGCGGGCTGAGCCGGCCATAGAAATGAGTGAATAAACAAACAAAGGTTCTGAAACAAGAAAAAAATAATAAAATTTTAAAAATAAATAAATAAATAAATAAATAAAATAAAAACCCTGTCTCAAAATTTTAAAAGGGGAGGAACCGGGTGTATAGTTTAGTGCAAAGACCCTGAGTTCAATCCCCAGTACAGAAAAAGCCACGAATCCTGTGAGATCAGCCCTTATCCTTATGACCTTCTTCCTTTTTTTTTTTTTTTTTTTTGTGGTACTGGGGATTGAACTCAGGACCTTGCACTAGCCAGGCAAGCACTTGTTCTATTCCTCCTGGCCCTTGATGTCCTTCTCTAACTTCATTTACTAGAGGCTCCTTTCCCAGTGCAGTCACACAGGGACTAGGGCTTCGCCATGCCTCTCTGAGGGCACAGCTGCGCAGCTGGTACCAGATGGGTGGGCAGCTCACCTCTGTGCATGGCTCACTGCTGGCCACCCCTCCCTGCATGTCCCTTGTTCCCTCCAGGGTGAGCTCAGGTCAGAGACCAGCGGCTGGAGCTCCAGGTCGGCCTGTGCTGCGCCTACCCAGTGCCAAGCTCGACCAGAGCCCCTGCCTGTGTCAGACTTGAGGGTGCGCCATCTCTGGGAGGTGGAGGAGACCAGGGCTGCTTGGCGCCCCGTGGGTCGCCACGGGAGTCCACGGCCCCGGCAGGGTCGGGGCAGGGCCGCACAGTTGGCTTCTGGGGACAGCAGAGGCTCGTGGTGCTGTAGGCTCAGGCGTCCTCACAGATCACCGAGGCCCACAGGAAGGGACAGGGAGAGGCCCCAGAGCTGCATGGGGAAGGCCCCATGGGTGCCCAGAGTCCAAGGACAGGAGGTGACCCGGCTCGTCTGGTCCAGGCCGGAGTCAGCAAGGGAGGCAGTGCCTGTGCCCAGGTGTCTGGGAGGCGGCACACCCGTAGCACCTGAGATGACAGCTGGGTGCCCTGGGTACCCTGGGCACCGAGCAGAGAGGGATGGGGCAGCCTCGTCTGGGACTGGGACAGATGGCCTGTGCAGGGACAGTGGTGATGGCAGGTGGCACCTGCCTGCATCTCCCAGGGTCACTGCAGCCTCTGGCTCCTGACAAGCTGTGGGGCAGCAGTGGGGCTGATGAGGCGGGGGCCGCCCACGTCCTCCCAGTCATGCTGTTCCCTGTGGTGCTCATCAGGTTGAGGTGGCGCCGATGACCAGCCCGGGGCCCTTGGGCAGTTGGGACCAGCACCGGTCTGGAGACGCGAGGGGCTTAGTGGGCCTCGAAGCACAGGTACCGGGGTGCTGTGGCCCTGCCCTTTACATCTGGAAGGCGTGTCGGCTGCCCTCACCCATGGAGAGAAGGTGGCGGGACCCTGTCGGGGGCGTGGGGTGGGGACAGCATGCGCTGTCCGGCCTGTCGCAGCCTCCTGCCTACCTCAGGGGCTGACTGGACTCAGGAAGGCACTGGCTGCTGCTCCTCATCCAGCGCCCTCCTGTGCACCCGGGCCCCGCCGCCCCCAGAGCGAGTCACACAGGTGCTTGACCTTGGGGCTGGCTTGGGCCACACACAGGGCGGGTCTGGCTGGGACACCCCCCACCTGTCTCACCTGTTGTGGGGAGAAGAGCTGTGTGGCTCTGCTGTGGCACCAGGGTACACAGAGCCAACCCACGGCCCTGCCACCCAGACCACTGGGGTCTCTTGCAAGTCAATTTGCTCTGAAATACATAATATGTCTGGGCCTGGGCCCGTGTGTTAGGGACAGAGAGACCATCGGAGTCTGGTGTGGCTCTGCGGTCCCTGGGGGTCACAGGTGCCTCTGGCCGGGGTTGGCTGCCCACGGTCACACCCCCGACAGCAGCCTTTCCTTATCCTGTCCTCCTGCAGGCTACATCCAGAAGATCAAGTCAGGAGAGGAAAACTTCGAGTCTCTGGCCGCACAGTTCAGCGACTGCAGCTCGGCCAAGGCCAGGGGAGACCTGGGTGCCTTCAGCAGAGGTGGGCAAGGGGCGCCCCCCCATCCCCCTCGCCCCTGCAGCTCCCCGTGGCTGACGATCCCGCAGATGGCCTGCTCCCTGGTACCACGCCCCTGCAGCCACCAGGTGGCAGCGTGGTCCCTCCTCGGGCTTGGAGGAGGTGTGGCAGGGCCGTGGGGTGGTGCTGGGCACTGCCAGGCGGTGCAGATCCTCTGAGCTCGGCTTCTGCCCAGGGCCTTGGTCCCTGTGTCCTGCACCACTGTCACCATTCCTGGCCCAGTGGCAGCCCTGACCTGTCTGTGGCATCCCTTCCAGACAGGTTCTCGGAGGGTCTCCAGAGTCTTCCTCTGCACCCAGACATGGGGAGACAAGGGCTGTGAGGAGGTGGGGACAGATGGGCCTGGCCAGGGCTGAGGGGACTGGAGAGCCCAGGCGGCTGGGGGTGCCTCGGGGTCTTCAGAGGCCAGCGCTGCCCAGGCCAGGCTGGGGGTGCCCGGAAAGAGGCTGGGGCTCGGTGGGGAGCTCACTGCCAGGCTCATAGCCAGGCTCGCCTCGGCGCAGGGCGCAGTCACGCGGCCACCATCGCTCATGCTGTCGCCGGCTTCCCGGCCTCCTTAATGTTCCTATCACCCCAGCCGCTGCAGCTCAGACGCTGACAGGGCCATAAACTTTGTGATGGATGAGAGCAGCCAGGAGCCCCATCTGCCACCGCCACCGCCGACGCCCCGCCTCGTTCCTCCTGTCCCCAGGTCAGATGCAGAAGCCATTTGAAGATGCCTCGTTTGCGCTGCGGACAGGGGAGATGAGCGGGCCGGTGTTCACGGACTCGGGAATCCACATCATCCTGCGCACGGAGTGAGGCCGCGCGCCCGCCGCCACCGCAATATTTATTGTCCCAGAAAGGCTGGGGAGGGGTTCAAGGACCAGAGCTCTGGTCTCTGCTCCCTGTGCTCCCACAGTCAGGGCGGCCCTGCCAGACACCTTGACTTCAGAAGAGCGGTGGGGGGAGGCCCCCGGGCCCAGAAGCAGGCCCCAGGGCCCGGCCAGTTGCAAATGCCAGCGGTTGCACAGTGCCTGGGCCAGCTAGCCGCGGGCCCAGGGACAACAGCCAGGCAACAGCAGCCTTTGCCTCCTCCATTAAACCAGAACCACTCTGCTGGCCTGTGTCTCATTTTCCACCTCTTGAGTTGAGGGGACGCTCTGGGGGCGTCAAGGGGCAGCACCCCCGTGGGGCCAGGATGTCCACACTTCTCTTCCCTCCCCTAAGCCTCCCGTCTTCGGGGCCTGGGGTTGATGTGTGGGGACAGGGCCTCATTAGGTGGAGCCAGGGGGTCTGGGGAAGGGGACAGGCACACCCCACCCTGGGGGTGCTGTGCACCTCCATCTGCCCCCTTTGTACACAGGCCCCACTGCAGTTAGGGCACGTCGCACCCAGAGTCTCAGCACCCATGCTACCAGGGGAGCATCTACCAGCTAGACCCAGCACGATGCAGATGCTGTTACCATGGAGACTGGGTTCCTCCCCACCTCCACTCCTGTGGGGTGGTGTAGGGCACCTCTGACAGCAGAGATTTCCCGCGGAGGGGGCTGATAACAGAACTGCTGTTGAGCAGGGGGTTCCTCTTGCTGGGGGTGGGGCTCTTCTACCTCTGGATGGGGGTCTCTGCCATCTCCCCCCCAGCTGCCTGGGCTGGGGGCTCAGGATTCAGCCGGAGGTCATGGACTCATGGAGATGGGTGGGTCGCGGTGGTGGCCACAGCTGGTGGGGCTCATAAACCCGAGAAGAAAACGGCCCCCAGGAGCACCCAGCCCCCCCAGAGCGAGTCTCCGCGAGTAACCTGAGCCCCCCACGCCCAGCTGCGCTCCGAGCGTCTCCTCCCCCCTGCTGCCCTGCCTCCTGCCTGAGCGCTGTCGCCCGGGAAGGTTTAATGAGATCCTCGCGGCGCCCGGCTGCGCAGAGCCTCCGGGGATGACCACGCCTCCGAGCGCCGGCTCCTCCGGGCCTCCGGCATGCAGGCGGCAGCCGTCGCTGCCCGCAGCAACCACTGGGCACCTGGGGAGACGGCGGTGCTGACCCCGAGCCCGTGGGGCCCTACGGGGTCTCACAAGCCACCAAGGAGGGGCCCAGAGCGCCATCGGCGTCCAGGATGTGTGTGTGTGTGTACGCATGCACTCCCCCTTCATTCTGTGCGTTGCTGGGAGTCCCTCGCCATGGACCTCGGCTTTCCCTCCCTTGTGTTTCCGAGCTGTGGCCAGAGCCTAGGTGAGAAGACGGCTGTTGCATCGAATGAATGGGCCCCCAGAGCCCACTCGGCGTCCTGGTGATTTATTATTAAGGAGCTGTGGTTTCCCTTCCCGGCCCCGTGTCCCCCTCCCACACACTCCCACTGGAATCGCCTTGGGCTGTAAATCCCACCGTTACTGTGGTGCCACTGTGGTGTCGGGCAGGAGCCTAGATCCCTGCACAGGCCCAGCAAGCCCTGAACCACCGAGCTCCCCGCAGCTCCCCAACCCAGGCCTCTTGGTCGCAGGCGCCCCCATCCAGACGCAACCACAGGGTCAGCCCTGGCTTCTATGGCCAGCAGGCAGGGCTCAGGTGTCACTCCAGGGCACCAGGCTACTGTGTGGGACTATGCCCCAGCTTTTGGGTCATAGCCACATGTAGGTCCCGTGAGGAGAGAAGCCCCGAGTTCGCCTAAGGTAAACAGACACATGGTGACCCTGGCGTGGAAGGATGGTGCCCTCCCTACCTGGGTGCTCGCCCTTGGCTGAGGCCAAAGCCACAGGAGAGCTGAGGTGCTGTAAGGGACAGACAGGCAGACGCAGTGCCCGGGTGCGTGTGTGGTACTGGGGTTGAACGCAGGGTCTCCCCAAGTTCCAGTGGCAATCCTGCCTCAGCCTTGCGGATGTGCTGGGACCACAGGTGCAGCCCCCCCAGCCCTCCCCCCGTTTTGGTCACCGACTCAGCAGGCACCCATCAGAGAGCCTCTCCCCAAGCTAATGCCGAAATCCATCTTTTTTTCCTGTCACACTTGCTCATTTAAATGGAAATTAATTGGTCTTGGGGAGGATTTCTTTAAAATTAGTTTTAAATGAGCACATTAGGCAGCGCCATCTATTATTCATGGTTTCGCTCCCAATATGGCCGGGTGTCCGAGCTCCAGGGATGATTTCATCAGGGAGGCCTTAGCCGAGGGGGGAAGGACAGTCACTCCCCACCAGGCCTCTGTCGGGGCCACCCTTGGGTCTGACAAGGGACCGAGACATGCTCTGTACCACCCTGCCTTCCCTGCACACTGTCCTCTGCAGCCCCCACATACCGTGCCGCCCGCCATGCAGATCCGGCTGGCAGAGCCTTCATCCAGGGCCCTGCTCCTTTCTGTCCCACCTTCTCTGAGAGCTCCAGGCCTCCTGTTAGGCGCCAGTCCTGCCCAAGCCTATTCCAGGCACAAGGGTCAATAGCTGTCATCCCAGCACTCTGGGAGGCTGAGGCAGGAGGGTCTCAAATTGAAACCCAGCCCAGGCCACATAGCAAGACCCTATCTCAGTGGAAAGGGTTGTGGGTGTAGCTCAGTACAAAGGCCCTGAGTTCAAGTGCAGTGTCTGGCTGCTGTTATTGACTCAGATCAAGGCATGACCCAGTTTAGAAATTGTTTTTTTCAATTACAAAGCAAAAAGAAAGGATAAGTTTGGCTTGCCCTGGGAAGGGGCCGAGCACTGCCCCAGCCACCAAACAGAATCAAGAGACAAGGGCTCAGTGGAGACCATTGCCAGCCACCTTCACCTATGCCTCCCCCTTGGCCACTGTACTGACACACAGAGCCACCGGAGCATGAAATGTCAAAGGTCCCGTTTATTCCGGCAACCCGGAAAGAAAACATGGAAATAAAAAAGAAAGATCCATGCAGACAACTCCAGCTGGTGGGGGTGAGGACGGGGAAGCAGGGAGAAAGGGGAAGGAAAAAGAGAAAGATAGAGGAGCCACAGGTCAATAAAAAGACAAGCCAGGCATGGTCCTGCACGCTTGTAATCCCAGCACTCTGGGAGGATGAGCCAGGAGGATCTCCAGTTTGAACCCAGCCTGGACAATAAGCAGTATAGTGAGACCACATCTTAAAAAAAAAAAAAAAAAAAAAAAAAAAAAAAAGAGCTGGGGGTGCAGCTCAGTGCAAAGGGCCTGGGTTCAATCACCAGTACCACAAAACAATTATAAATAAAAAGATGGGGACATTAATAAAAAGGCCGAATGACCAAGAAATGGAGCATCAAAAGCAGAAGTCAATAAAGGAGGAGAAACAGACTGAAGGGCAAGAACAAAAGCTGACCAGAGGCAGGAAGAGAAAGCAGAAGGGAGAGAGGGTAACAACGACAGAGACCCGAAGGAGTGCACCCCGAGCAGCCTCGGGACAGCTGAGCCGCTGCGCTGCTGCCGCGGAGGCACCTACGGGTCCCCCGCGGTGCTGATGACGTGGAAGAGGGTGACGTTATACAGCACCTGGTGGCCGTTGTTCCAGGTGTACAGCGCCCGCTCGCGGGGGTTGTAATCCAGCATGGAGATGTGTGAGTACTGGTTGTGGAACGGCACGTCCGTGTACTCGTAGCTGGACGTGTTGGTGAAGTAGGCGAAGTAGACCTTGGCCCCAGCCAGGTGCGAGTTGGTGACGTAGAGGACGCCGCAGATCATGAAGGCCTCGCCCGCACTGCGCTTGGGGTAGCCGGTGTCCCAGGACCGCAGGACCTCCAGGGTGTGTGGGTCCAGCCGGCTGACCACGATGTTACCCGCGTTCTGGTTGGTGGTGTAGACGGCCCACAGCCCGCTCTCGTCCACCATGAAGTCCATGTCAGAGAAGCCACCCCAGGAGTAGGGGAAGGTGTTGTTGTAGCCAGCACCGGGCAGACTCCTCTGCACCAACACGGAGCGCGAGCGGAAGTGGTATTTCACCACCACGTTGCTCTGGTACTTGTTGTAGAACAGGGAGCCGTTGTACACCACGTGGCCCGTGCCCGCCCAGGGCTGTGGCAGCAGGTGCTGGATAAAGTTCTGGCCTTTGACGAAGTCACCCAGGGTGCGGAACTCCAGGACACGCCGGCCCTTGTAGTAGCCGTCCATGTACCAGACCTACAGAAGCAGCCGCACGAGCGCGGGTCACTGCAGGACCCCCGCGGGGACCCAAGGGACCCAGGACCCATCTAGGGCTTGATTGTCACTAGTGGACACAGGCCTTCCATGGCCATCAGGCAGCCTGGCAACCCGCCTGGAGCGCACTTGGTCCTCAAGGGCTGGGGGACTCCCTGGGACCAAGGGCTCACAAGCAACTGGACATTGGCCAGTCAGTGATTACTGGACAGCCACGGGGTGAAAAGAGGCCACCTTCAGTCACCACCAAGGTAACCAGGCATGTGTCACCTCACCACCTCTGTCACAATCATGACTGTTGTGTTAATAGCACTTGTGATACTGCCATCCTTTTCTTTTCTTTTTCTTTTTTGCAGTACTGGGGATTGAACTCAGGGCCCTGTGTTTGCCAGGCAGGCACTTATTCTATTGAGCTATCTCCCTGGGCCCTCTTCATTCTAACCATGCCAAGGACTGAACCCAGCTATGTCCCTGGGCCAACCACTCTCCTTCCTGTCACTTATTTACTTAGTTTTTGGGCTTTTTTGTTTTGTTTTGTTTTTGTTTTTTGAGACGGGGTCTCACAATGTAGTTCTGGCTGACCAACTCAATACATAGCCCAGGCGGGCCTCAAACTCACAGTGATCTTCCCACTTTGGCTTCTTGAGTGCTAGGATGACAGGCATGAGCTCCCAAGTCTGGCTCATTTATTTTTGAGACCAAACCTCGCTAGCTGCCCGGGTGGGCTCGAATCTGCCATCCTCCTGCCTCAGCCTCCCAGGGTGCTGAGATGACGGGTGTGCACCACCGTCATGTCCAGCTGAGTACCCTTGTTACTGAGCTAAGAATCCTATGGACTCGGTGTTGATGTCTGGGCCCTTCTGAAGACGCATGGACTGGACACAAATGTGAGGGACCCAGCCAAGGCCCCCTGGTCAGAAAGCGACAAGACACAAGGCCAAGGGTGGTTCCCATGGCAACCAATTCCTTGAACCCTCACCATCCATGGAAGGCCAGTGCCATGGCAGGATGGTGGCTAAGACACTCAGGGGCTGCCCGGACAGGAAGGTCAGTGTCACAGGCCAGCCACTGGGCAGTCTGCAGATGGTCTCTATGGGCCCAGGTAAAGGGCAGTGGTGACTCCAGTGGAGCCCCAGGGTCACTTACCTTGCTGTGCTAGGAGTCTGGTTTTGGGAAGGCATTAGTGACCCAGAGATTAGTACTGAGCTACATGATGTCACAGCTAGGCCAGGTCACATGGCCTGGTGACATTATCACCATCTTCACCATGCGATGGTCTAACAGCTCCCAGAACATGTCCCTGTTGTCAGTGACCACCCAGTAGACCATTCGTCTGTGCTCAGTTACTGGGGGTCACTGGGCCTTGGGGCGCTCAGAACTAGAGCGCCTCAGGTCACCTGTTGGTCACTGGGCAAGCAGTCCAGGGTGTGTCCAAGGGCTGTGAGGACCCAGGATGGTCCTGAGGCCTCCGGGAGCCGACAGAGGCCTCGCCCCTCCCAGGCGCTGACCCCAGAGCATGAGGGGCGTGGTCACTCACCCGGCTGTCCGCACTGGGGGCCATCGTGTCCGTCATCCAGGAGCCGAAGCGGGAACCCATGGCCCGAACGGTGATCGGGTTACTGACCCCGGTCAGTTTACCGCAGCCTGGGAGGCAGGAACAGGTGGAGCAGTGAGGGGTGGGACCAGCGGTGAGGAAAGGCGGAGAAATCTACCCTACTGTGGACGAGATGGGAGGGCCTTCAGCTAAGGGTCGGGGTCACTTCCGGAATTGGGGACCAGGTTTGGCTTTGGGGAGAGGGGTAAAGGGTAAAAGTTTGGACTCCGAAAGTCAGAATGGTCAGGTGGTATGAGACAGGGCAGGTCGGGGCCCAAGGTCAGGCGGGCGTACCCAGCTTCTGCGCACAGGCGTGCAGCCGGGCCTCCAGGGCTAGGACGCGCTGCTGCAGGTCCTCGTAGCCGTAGGCGCCCATCTCCACCTGGATGGCGGCCAGGCTGCCCGAGAGGTTCCGCACCTCCTCGCGCAGCCTCACGATGGTCCGCGTGTCGCTCTTGTACTGCTCGAGCACCGAACCCAGGGGCAGCAGCTCCGTCATCCTGTCCTTCAGCTCCTGGAACCCAGCGAGGCAGATCCTGACCGCGGGCACGGCGAGCCTGGCTCTGACCTCTGCCGCGCCACGCCACCCTCCGGCCTGGCACTCACGGCGACCCTCTTGCCTCAGCCTCCCCAGTGCCAGGGTGCAGGTGGGCGCCCCCTGGCCCGGCTTCACCGTTTCCTCTGATCAGAGCTCAGCCCGAGATCCCAGGCAGCCTCGCTTCCGGCCAGGTTGTGGGAGCCGAGGGTGCCCTTTGGCTTTGACCTTCGCCCTCCGCCCAGGCACCCACCTGGAAGCTCTTGGCCGAGAGGGAGCCATCCGCCCCCCGCAGCCGCGCGTCCAGGCTGCGCATGAGGGTCTCCATGCTGCGCACGTACTGCAGGTCCCGGTACGTCCGCAGCTCAAGGACTTCCATGGATTGGGACACATTCTGCACCTGAGACGGGAGGCCGTCCTGGAGACCACGACTCCCTGCCCCACCCCAACCAGAGAGGCCACCGCCGAGGCGAGGGAACACGGAAGCCCGGCCATCTCACCAGCAGCTGGGCCTGGCCGAGACCCTGTGCCCCCGCGCTGCGTGTTCACTGTGGCCGGAGGTGCGGGTTCTCCCCAGCGCAGAGTGCAAGGGCCGCTCCTGCCTCCTCCCTGCTTCCTGTCCCCGTGGTTCCTGTTAAGACTCCAGGTCTCCCAGCGCTGAGGGTGGCCAAAGCCCTGCCTCCACAGGCCGCTGCTCCTGCTGTCCCGACAGGCAGAGGCCTGTCCCCTGCTGTCCCTGGACACAGTGTCACACTCATGCTTCCTTTACCAGGTAATTTTCTTCCCCGCTTGGAGTACTTCCCACCCATCCTTTTATCTACTCCAGCCTCCTCTGGGAATTGAACCCAGGGCCTTCGCACTGAGCTACATACCCAGCTCTTTTCCATCTTATTTTATGGCTGACCTTGTGCCCGCCGCGATCCTCCTGTCTCAGCCTCCTGCCTGCACCACTACACCAGGCCTTTACTTTCTTGAGACTGGGTCTCCACTAAGTTGGCCAGGGAGGGCTCGAACTTAAGATTCTCCCGCCTCGGCCTTCTAGAGTGCTGGGACGGCAGGCATGCAGAACCACGCCCGACTAGGTGTAAGTATTTTCTCATGACCCTAGAGGCAGAGGGTGAGCGCCACAAGGGGCACAGAGCACAGTCAGGCCAGGTCCTGGAAAGCAGGGCGCACACACCTGAGGCCCGGATGCTGCCCCTTGGGCCCTGAGCTGCTCTTCCCTCAGGTGCTGAGCAGATGTTGAATTCAAATATGCCGCTGGACCTGGGGATGCGGCCTAACGGTGAGCGGCGAGCGCTTGCCTCGTCCGCGGGACACCCAGGGTTCCCTCGGGAGCGTCATGCAGGAAAAGGAAACAGACCTCGCGCTAGTCCGGCAGCCCCGCACACGCGCGCGTCTGGGGCCGGGCTGAGCCGGGTGAGGACTAGGCAAGGGGACCCGCCCGAGGCCCCTACCTTCTCCATCAGCTGCCGCAGCTCCCGACTCCGGCCGTCCCGGGAACAGGTGCTCTGCGCCGGGATCACAGCGGTGCACACACATTTGCCGTCAGGGGCCTGCGCCGAGGTGTACAGCTGCCAGCCCTCCTCGGGGCTCTGGAAGAGAGTCTGAGACAGGTGGGGTCAGGAGCCGTGACCCTGCGGAGGGCCCCCTCCATCTCATTTTGTGGAGAGCGGGTCTCGCTATGTGGTTCAGGCTGACCTTGAACTCATGACAATCCTCCTGCCTCTGCCTCCTGAAGAGGGCTGGGAGGACAGACATGAACTACCATGCCTGGCTTGCTTTGATCTTGCCGGGAGAACAGGGGGCCCCTGGAGGCAACGAATGAACTTCCGGAGGCCTGAGGAAGTTCCAAAGCAGACACAGAGGGCTCATCAAGTGGCATCAAGACCGTTCCTCAGGGAGCCCCATTTTATAGATGTGAGGCTCAGCAAGGACTTGGGGGTTCAGCTCTTCCCCAAACCAGGAACCCATCCTCTCTCTCTCTCTCTCTGTCGCGCTCTCTCTCTCTCTTACACACACAAACACACACAGACACACGCACGCACACACGGCCCTGCCATGGCAGCACATACCTGTGATTCCCACACCCGGGGAGGCTGAGGCAAGCAGGTCCTCCTGATTTTGGGGCCAGCCTGAACTACATAGGAAGACCTTCTTGGGAACAAAAATAGTTGTTCTACTGTATTTGTGGGGAACAAAAAGGGTCTACACAAGTTTGGGACCGTCACTTTATTGCTTTTCTTAAAACATATTTGGTATGAGGTCTCACTATGCAGCTCAGATTCCCAGTGATCCTCCTGTTTTCAGTCTCCCCAGCGCTGAGATTACAGGCGTGCACTACCACACCCGGACTCGGCTGTTAGCTCAGTGTGCCCAAGAGCAGGACCAGCATGGCATTACCAGGGATGGTACCCCAGTCCCTGCGCTTGCCTAAGCAAGCCCTTAGTCCACTGAGCTATCTCACTGGCCCCACTGAATCCTTTCAGGAGCACAATGGTCTCCTCGAGGGGGGGTCACAAACATTTATTAAGCTCCTGCTGCATGTCAGACTCTGATCCAGACAGGAGCAACATATACACACTCGTGCGCGCACACACGCGCACACACACACACACACACGCCCAAGCTTCCCTGGGAGATCAGTTTTATTAAAGCAGATGAAACAGACAAAAAGTAATAAAAGTATCAGATCTCATTTAAACAAGAACCACAGAGAGAATAATTCAGGAGAAGGGCTGAGAGGATGTGGGGGTCACCGGGCTGCCACTGTGGCTCTCAACTTCACAGAGACCCCGCGGGAACAGGGTGCACCAAGGTCCTGCGGCCTGGCCCAGGGAAACCCGTGCGGGGCCCAGGAAGCTGCGGGGGAGGGGAGCGGCAAGTGGGTGAGTGGTGGGAGGGGATGGAGGGCGGGCTCCTGCCCTGGGGGAGCTGGGAGCTATGGAACGTTCTAGAGAGGCAGAGGGACACCCTTAGACTGGAGTGCTCACAGTGACCTCAGGCTGCTGTAGATATAAGGGAAGAGGCCGAGGCAGAAGTGACCACACAGGTCCAGGCGAGCTAGGAATCGTAGCCACGAGACGACAAATGGAAAAAAAAAATTTTTTTTTTTGAGACTGGATCTCAGTACGCAGCCCAGGCTGGCCTCACATCCGCTCACAGAGACCCTCCTGCCTCAGCCTCCTAAGCACTAGGACCACAGGTGTGTACCACCGTGCCCAACTTAGGTTTCGATTTGAGCTCCTACGGCCCTGGCCTCCTGGCTGCTGGGAAACAGAAAATGCCCACCCCTCCTCCCAGGCGTGCCTGAGATTCTTCTTTTTTTTTTTTAAAACACTTTTTATGTTTCTTGTTTCAGAACTCTTGTTTATTTATTTTTATGGCCGACTCAGCCTGCCCTGAGAGCAGGGCTGGCGCAGCATGTGGTGTGGGGGATCGAATCGAGGTCCCTGAAGCTGCCCAAGCTTTCCTAAGCAGGTGCTTTAGACCGCTGAGCCATCCTGCCGGGCCCCGTGCTTGAGATTCTGATAAACCACAGGTCTATACTACACGGAGACAAAACAGCCCGGAGGTCATCGATCACTGCTTCGTGTCACCCTCATGCCCCTGGGCCGTAAGAAGCGCTGCTTCGCTCCTGAGCAGCCCGGAAACTCCTGCTCTTGCCCCACCTTTTCCTCTCCCACTCGGAGAAGTCTTTTATTTCTTCTTTCAGCGGATTGCAATGTGAGCAAATGAGATCATTGCAAGGCTGAGCTCGACTCTGGGGCTAACTTATAAAGAAACTAAACCATTCGGAAAGGCCCCAGAAAGGACTCTAGTGCATCCTGCTGCGTACCTTGCCACTCGCCTGCCTACGGGGCCCCAGGCTGCGCCCCCTCTGCTCTCAGCCCTGCCTGCGCCCAGGCGTGAGCCGCATGAGGCTGGCACCTC
>PVJA010026835.1:6572-29271 GCA_004027025.1 Myocastor coypus | reverse complement strand
ATGCTATGTAATCATTTCAGAAATATTTCTCTAAAATTCACTCTGTCTACATCTTATATCTTTTTTTTTTTTTTTTTTTTTGGCAGTACTGGGGATTGAACTCAGGACCCTGTGCTTGCCAGGCAAGCACTTATTCCACTGAGCTATCTTCCTGGCCCCTTACATCTTTTTTTTTTTTTCTTGTTTCAGAACCTTTGTTTGTTTATTCATTCATTTTTATGGCCGGCTCAGCCCGCCCCGAGGAAAGGGCTGGCGCAGCATGTGGTGCCCGGGATCGAACCATGGTCCCTGAAGCCGCCCAAACTTCCCCAAGCAGGCGCTCCAGACCAATGGGCCATCCTGCCAGGCCCTGGCCCCTTACATCTTATATCTTTAACATTTCAATATTTGTCTACCATTTTTAATATGCTATATAATTCTTGATTTTCAATAAAGTTAAGAAAAAAGTGGGAAAAACAATGATTCTATTAGTGTGTTTGGAGAGGGATTCATGCCAATGTGTCTTTTACTATAATAATATTAATTTTTTTTAAATAATGGGAGATGTTTTCCTTTATTTTATTTATTTATTCATTTATTTATTGTGACACCAGGGATTGAACTCAGGACCTTGTGCTTGCCAGGTAGGTACTTATACCGCTGAGCTATCTCCCTGGCCACGATATTTTAAAAATTTAAATGCTGTATGCTGTGGTCACTCTTGGTACCTCAAGTTTTTTTTTTTTTTTTTAAAGAATTTTTTTTTATTTATTTATGTTTTTCTTGTTTAATAACCTTTATTTGCTTATTCACTCATTTTTATGGCCGGCTCAGCCCACGCCCTGAGGGCAGGGCTGGCACAGCATGTGGTGCCGGGGATCGAACCGCGGTCCCTGAAGCCGCCCAAGCTTTCCCAAGCAGGCGCTTTAGACCACTGAGCCATCCCGCTGGGCCCCAGGTACCTCAAGTTTGGTAATCACATGGGTGGGAAAAAGCAGACTGCTGACACACAGTGGGTCCTTAAGGAATAGGGAAGGCTGGCTGCTGCCCCCTGACTTCTTGGGAGGCTGAGGCAGGAGGACTGCCTGAGCCTTGGAGCTCAAGCACACCCTGGACAACGCAGCAAGGCCCCATCTCAAAAGGAAAGCAGACAAGAAGAGAAACATGCTCCCTTCAGCTATTTTTGTTCCCAGGGTCTATGCTCTGCACTTTAGCCAGGCCAAAGGAGAGTTAAGTAAGAGCTTGGCCTTCCATCTGTGCGGTGCTCTGTGGGGAGAGAGGTTGTACTGGTGGTGTGGTGGTAAACCCTTAGCTGCTTCTGTAAGAAAAAGCAAAGCCCAGCCCGATTGCTCATCAGATTAAAGTGCCTGCTTAGGCAGATGCAGGAACTGACCTGGGTTCTATCCCTGGCAAGCTGTGCCAGCCCCATCCCCAGGATGCGCTGAGATGGTGACTGAGACTGGCCATGGTGGTGCACTCCTGTAATCCTAGCACTTGGGAGGCTGGAAAAGGAGAATCACTATGAATATGATCTGCGTGGTGAGACCCTGTACACTGTACTAAATACAGAAGAGAAAAAACACAACACCAAGCACTGCATTGTGGCACTTGCCTGTATCCATAGTGGAAATACTCCCACCACGGCTAATTTCCAGGTACCATGGTGCGTCACCAAGGCAGAGTTGGGCAGAGATGTCAATGACTGGTCAGGTGCCAGCTGGCTCCCCACATACCACTGTGGGTGGGGTGGAGGGGCTCCAGGGTGTGGCCTGCCTTGTTGGGCCTGCTGGACCTCAGTCTTTTTAAAAATTTTTTTGTCTTTTTGAGACAGGGTCTCGCTATGCAGTTGAGGCTGGCCTTGAGCTCAATTTTGTAGCTCAGGCTGGTCTTGAACTTGCACCAATCCTCCTGCCTCAGCCTCCCGAGTGCTGGGATTAGAGGCGTGTGCTACCACGCCCGGCTAGGACCTCAGTCTTGATGGAAAGCTGGACACCTGGCCAGATGTGTCTTCATGTCACCCATGTGCTCCTTGCAGAAGCTGTGTGGAAAAGCTCCAGCCACACAGCATAGGGCGTGGCTGGCTGCCCTGGGGGTCCTGGCCATGGAGACCGTGGTGGGGGCTCTGTGCTTTGAATCAAGTCAAGGTCCAGCCTGCTTCGGCTTGTCATTTCTGGAGCCTGGAGCTACAGACTCACTGGGCCCGCCCTCTTTGCATGCTGGTGACCCTGGGTTTGCTGGGCAGCAGCAGATCTGTGTCACTGCCCAGTGCCTGCCAGAGAAGCATCCACTCACCGCGCCTGCCTTGGGTGCCTGTGCCTCCTTTCCCTAAGCTGACCGTGCACGGCCTGGCCTCTCCTGCTCTTCTCATGTGGCTCACTCCTTGGCACCACTGAGCTGCGGGTTCTGCTGACAGCACCCTCCCTGCTTCAGGTGAGTGACCTGCTGCCCCCTGACCACGAAATCAAGGCAGCCAGTGAATGAGCAGCCTGCAGCTCACATGGCTCTAGCAACACTTACAGGAGAACACGTTCTGAATCTGGCCCTGATGGGCCGTCCTGGGTAACAGCTTTGAACATGTTGAACATTCGCAGCCCCCTGTGTGCACAGGTCAGAGATGCATCGCTTTGTTCATAGAGGAATACATCTGAGGGGCACAGCCCTGACTATAGCGGGGAACTGCCAGGTCCCAGGTATGGAAATTCAGGTTTTGTGAATCACTAAAGTATCACAGCTGAAGCCACCAGGGGCAGCACAGGAGGTCACTTCATCTCCTGCACCCTGTGCACCCAGGGTTATGCAACTGTCCGATCTTTGCCGAATCAACAGCAGCTCCTGAGGGTCCCTGTGTGTTTCTCTCACATTCTCCTAAGTGAGGCTGGGATTGATCCTGGGATAGAGAGCAATCTGAAGGGGAAAGGTGCGTGGTTCACAGGAGGGTGGCTTCAGGCTGCAGGGGACAGCAAATGTGGCACCATTTGGCCCTCTTGCACTGTGTCCCCCGAGGACGCCTTCCATTCTTCGTGCCCACTGGCTGATCCACCTTTTTGGACCTGAATAAGCTTGTCAGATACAGTGAACCATTGGGTGAGAAGAGCCAGCGACAGAACCTGGAAGGGCAGGCACCGATGTCATCACTGAGCTTTAGCACTTCTGGTCATTTCATTTGCTTCGGACCTTTCTTTTCAGCTCTTACAATGGCGATGCAGTCCAGCCCAGCAGCAAGAAGCACAGCTCTATAAAGAAACCCTAGGTGAATTTTTAAAAATCTCCCAACCTGGCTTTCAGTTTGCTCAGCCAGGACCCTTAAAGCCCTCCCGAGAGGCTGGGCTGTCTCACTCCCGCTGGCCACCTCGTTGTGTGGAAGCCAGGTGCTCCCTGTCGAGCACAGGCGACCAGGAGGCTGTGGGGAAACTTGTGTGCAGTCTGGGTGGAAGGGGTGGGCGGGGCTTCAGACACGAGGTGTGTTGTCCATCTCCAAGAACAGGGTGGAAATGACCGAGCCAGGAAAGAGAGGGGTCACAGCGGGCAGGGGTCACTGTGGGCGTAGCAGAAGTCCTCATTCTGTAGGGGACAGCTGAGCCCAGGGATGTGTGTTCAAGGCAGTCATCTTACTTCCTTAAGTTATTTAGGGAGGCTTTTTTTGTTTTGTTTTGGAGAGAGGTTCTCACTATGTAGCCCTGGCTGGCCATGGATTTTAGAGATGATCTTCCTGCCTCAGCCTCTGAAGCACTATGATTACAGGCTTGTGGCACCATCCATAGATATCGTCATTTTACTCTTTAAAAAAATTTTTTTTGTCTTTTTGAGACAGGGTTTTCCTATGCAGTTCAGGCTGGCCTTGAGCTCACTTTTGTAGCCCAGGCTGGTCTCGAACTCCACCAATCCTCCTGCCTCAGCCTCCCAAGTGCTGGGATTGCAGGCATGTGCCACCCTGCCTGGCAGTCATTTTACTCTTAAAGCACTTTATTTGGTCTCAACTGATCCTACTGACTCTTGAAAATGGATAAAGCTGATATCGTCACCAGCATTCTTCACATTGGCACTGAAGGCTTCTAAATGTGAGCACGATGGGTACAAGGACATGGGTGCCGCTGTGTCCCAATCTGTGCCCGCAACAGATACTGCTAGAAAGTCCCAGTATCCTTCCTGCCTCTGTGCGCAAGAACTCAAGGCTCAGCACGAGTCACCAGGCTGCTATTAACAGCTGCCAAAAACCCTCTGGGAGAGGCAGAGTTTATTCATTCTCCCACCCAAACCGCCTGACGTGTGTGTGTGTGTGTGTGTGTGTGTGTGTGTGTGTGTGTGTGTGTGTGTGAGAGACGGCCTTGCAGAGAAGCAATGCAGGAACGAGGCCCCAGGAGCCTTTCCCTGCCCTCTGGTATGAGAAGGAAGACAATCCTGCCGGGAGAGGGCTGCCCCAGGCTGCACCTGGAGTGAGAGCCCGATGAGAAGTCAGGGAACCCGTTGACCAAAGGCAGGCCTGGGAATTGTGAGGTTTATGGATTTTCCCTGGTGGCAGGAGGAGCTGGAAAGCATCCCAGGTATTGAGGAGAAAGGAAGCAGGGTCTGGGTGTAATCAATGGCGGACAGGAAACGCTTATCTGGGGTCTGTGAAACACAGGACGCAGAACAGCCTGGAGCTGCTCCTAGCCCGGGGGCTCCTCTGTGGCTCCTGCCCGCCATTGTCCATGGCTCCCAGGCACCAGGCCACATCTGTCCACAGGTCCCAGGAGAGGACTCTGACCCCACAGGCAGCAAAGGACTCCAAGAAGACGGGCCAGACAGCCACCGCTGCACAAGGCCATGGCCCCTGTGGAAGGAGCCCAAGGCCAGGTTCTGAAGTTCACACCCGACCCTAGTGTGTGTGCCAACACCAGGGTCTACACGGCTTCCACAGACGACCAGGAAACAGTCCGATAAGCACAATGAAGGGAAAGCAGAAAAACTGATATGGGTAGGCTGCCCAGGAAGTTGACATCTATTATCTGGATATGCCGTGTCCAGGATCATAACACCCACACCCACCTCCTTGCTTCATGAGAGTGAATCGCTCCTGATTCCCATCTCAGAGAACTTCAGATATTTACATTCATAGGCACAGAAATATACAGGCGTTTTCCATGACTGTGTATAAACCCAAATGTTTTAGGACAACTTTGATTTTATGGGCATTATTGCTCCATTTTTTAAAAGTAGGAAAAAAGTGAATTTGATTAAAAAATATCAACCTAATAGGTAGTACATGTCAAAGATCAGACAAATAAGCGACACTTGGGGAAGGCTGCTGTAATCATGGTTACGAGGGGGTCACTCTACGAACCAGGAAAGGCTCAGTATACAAACCTAAAGTCAGCACGGCCAAGACACGCCAGCTCTTTCCTCCCCAAACTGCTTCTCACTCAAACCCACGATCTTCTTATGGACCAAGCGGTCAGAACTATAGTGTCTTTCTCTCTACCTGGTGCCTCAGTTGATACCATCCAGGGGCTTGGCAGGATGGCTCAGTGGTCTAAAGCGCCTAGCTTAGGTGGCTGCAGGGACTGCAGTTCGGTCCCTGGCACCACATGCTGTGCCAGCCCTGCCTCAGGGCAGGCTGAGCCGGCCATAAAAGTAAATAAATAAATAAACAAACAAAAATTCTGAAACAAGAAAAAAAAAAAATTGTTACCATCCAGCCAGTCACCAATGCCTGCCTGTTGGCTGCTATATTTTTTCCTCTGCAGTCCTGCCCTTGAGATGGCTTCCTGATGACCTCTGCACCTTGCCCTAGTCCTTTCTCACTTCCGGTTACCAGTGAGGCTCCACTTCCTCCCTGGAGCTTCTTGGGACAGGAACCCTGTTGCACGTGCCTATTGGTATCTGCAGCCTTTGGCATGATGCATCACTGCTGACAGGTGCTTGGTGATCACCGCAGGAGTAAAGACATGAGAGGGCAAACACCTTGACCCGGAAGTGATACTGCACTGCCAGCTTGAGGTGGAAATGTCATTTACAAAGGCATTTGGATTTTTTTTTTTTTTTTCCCGTGTGGTTTTGTGATAGGTCTCACTATGCCGGCCTTGAGCTCAGTTCAGGTTGGACCTGACCTCACCTGGTAGTGCAGGCTAATCTTGAACTTGCAATAGTCCTCTTGTCTCAGCCTCCTGAGGGTTGCGATTACAGACATGTGCTACCATGCCTGGCTCCAGAGACATTTGTGACTGCTCCTGGGTTTGTCACAGACCCTGCTTTGGTTGACTGGGGTGAAAGCAGTGAAACTGCAGGATGGGGGGGTCCCCTGGGTGGTCATTAGCAGAGTAAGATTCCCTAAGACATTTATGGATGTCACAGCTGCTTCCAACGCCACAGGTTTTACCAACCTTGGGCTAAAGATTGTAAATGGAGGGCCCGGCAGGATGGCTCAGTGGTCTAAAGCGCCTGCAGGCTGCTTCAGGGACCATGGTTTGATCCCTGGCACCACATGCAGCGCCAGCCCTGAGGCTGAGCCAGCCATAAAAATAAATAAAAACAAAGATTAAAAAAAAAGATTGTAAATGGAGCCAGGTTTCTGAGTACTGAACATGTACCGATTCCCGTCATCATTGGTACCTAAACAAGTTGGTATGACAGGGCTGGGGAGATAGCTTAATGGTACAAGTGCCTGCCTGGCAAGTGCAAGATTGTGAGTTTGAATCCTGGCCTGAAAAAAAAAAAGAAAAGAAAAGAAAAAAAAGGAAAAAGCTATGACTATGATGTACACAGCATTTGTATTAGGTTTAAAAAATAATCTACAGGTGATTTAAAATAGATGGGAAGATATGCATAGGCCATATGCAAATACTACACAATTTTATAGAAGAGATGTGAATACCCATGGACTTCGGTATGAATACGGGGACTTTGAACCCATAACTCTCCAACACTGAGGGCTGAATGAATATTCTAACCCTCTGATGCTGGAATTGGGCTGCTCAGCCCTCCTCGGGGAGTAGTTGGAAAGTCATGTTGTCTGACCCTGCTATCGCTCCAGGTAATCATGTGCAAAAGCCAACGGCCTATTCTCTAGACAGAGGAATAAGCAAGTTTCTTTAAAGATAACAAATACTGATCAGTTACCTTCATCAG
Organism: Myocastor coypus; assembly: GCA_004027025.1. Lineage (NCBI taxonomy): Eukaryota > Metazoa > Chordata > Mammalia > Rodentia > Myocastoridae > Myocastor > Myocastor coypus. The sequence continues at coordinate 22,188 of PVJA010026835.1, read as the reverse complement.
GCTACCAAGCCTTATTTCAGTTAAGGCTTACTGCCTTATAAATTGATTTCTTTTCTTTTCTTTTTTTTTTTTAAAAGGCAAGATCTCGCTATGTAGCTAAAGCTAGCTTTGAACTCACATAACCCAGGCTGGCCTCAAACTCACGGTGATCCTCCTGCCTCAGCCTCTCAAGAGCTGGGATTACAAGCTTGTGCCACCATGCTTAGCTAGTTGAAGCTATTATTATACTCCTTTAACAGATGGAGAGAATAGGCTGAGTAACTTGCCCAAGTCCTGACTCATTCAGAGAACATGGTCTTAACCTTTTATGTTAGTGATAGAAGAGGAGAAAATATACCCCTGCTGTAACCCATCCTGCCATTCCTCAGGTGGAGGTACTCAGGATCCCAGGGGTGATCTGTCCCACCACTGTCACAAAGGCCACCAGCACAGCTGAGATTAGAACAATCTAGGTGTTTTGGCCCTGGCCTGCAAACAAGGTATTTTTTTTGCCATCAACATATAAACTAGATGGGCAAACATAAGAATAATTAAAAAGGGATGAACTACTAATGCCAGTGAATCAGTATTATGAGTGCCAATCTGCAGAAGTCATAAAATACACAACAAAAGAATAATTGTGTAGGGGCCCTGCAGGATGGCTCAGTGGTCTAAAGCGCCTGCTTGGGAAAGCTTAGGTGGCTTCAGGGACCGCGGTTCGATCCCCGGCACCACATGCTGTGCCAGCCCTGCCCTCAGGGCAGGCTGAGTCGGCCATAAAAATAAATAAATAAACAAACAAAAGTTCTGAAACAAGAAAAAAAATCCTTAAAAAAAAAAAAAAAAAAAAAAGAATAATTGTGTTATTCAAGATATGGCAAAACGAGAAGGAAGGTTCGAGGTGCAGGAGCGGACAGCTCCACACTGCCCCCTGGTGGTTCCCATGAGCCTGCTGTTAGTGCTCAGGCTAAGGACCCAGAAAGGTCTAGACTGCTGATGGATACGGGGCAGTCCGAAAACCACAGAAGCAGGCAAGCAGGCAGGGCAGCATCAGATAGCAAAAACCTTCTGGGTAAGTACTACACCACGCAGGAAGATCTCTGAGTCTATTTGTTTCTAGAATTGGAGATAAAGAAGTTACGAACCCAGTAATGAGTGCATTTTTAGTCAGTCTAGTTGGCAAAGGCCCTCTTTCTCTTTAATTACCAGAGACACATTTTCATATGTTGTTGGTGGTGGAGGTGGGGGGATAAATTAGTAAATCCTTTCTTGTGCAATTTGGAGGTATGTAGCTAGTCTTCCAAAAGACTTACCATCTCTAGGAATGTATCCTAAGGAAATAATTAAGGATGTGAGCAAGATAGGGCTGCATGAATGCTCGTGGAAGACATTAAATACCTTACATGCTACAATTATATTTGAGTTTATGTAGAATATTAACAGACTTGCAGAAGTGTGCACACCCTCAGATAAAAATAAATATGGAATTTGTTCTTATACAATGGCTACCTTTCTATGTTGAAGAGAGATTTGGGTAGACAGGTATGAAGATAAGTTGAGCTTATTTCTGTATGGCAAGACTGTTTTAAAAGTGCTTCTCTTTTGACCTAACATCTATTGCTTTTAACATGCAAAACAAAAACATGTGGCAAAAATAAGACAAAATCAATGTGAGGCTGGGGATATAGCTCAGAGGCACAGTTCCTCCCTGGCAAGTGTGAGGTCCTGAGTTTGATTCCTGGTACCAAACAAAAGAAAAAAGAAAATAATCGATGGTGTTAAGTATGGTCTAGATTCAGATCTCTCACCGCCATTTCTGAGCCTCCAAGTACTCTCTTCTTTCGAGTGGTGTCTTGTCTCGGACTGCTCTTCCCAGCTGTTCCCCAGAGGGGAAAGTGACAGAAGTGTGACCTCAGCCTTTTGGAAATCTCCCTCAGTTCTGGACAAGACACAGTGGATCTGCCAGTGACCGCCAGCTGCAAATGCCCCTGCTCTCCCCTTTGACATCCATTCTGCCCTTTCCCTTTCAAGGCTGAACCCCAGGGGCTCCACTGTGGGGGGGAGGGGGGGGATTAGGGGCTCAAGCATCCATGGATGATGCCGCTGTGCTCTCAGGGCCGCTTTCCACTGCCCAATGCTTGGGCTTCTCCGTGGAGCTATAGTCCTGTCCCTTTGACACTCTGCCTGTGTGTGTGTGTGTGTGTGTGTGTGTGTGTGTGTGTGCACACGTACACATGCACATATGTGTGAATTGAACCCAGGGTCTATGTACACCTTATCACTGAGCTACACCCTCCGAACAATGCCATGTTTTTGAGCGCTACTCTATGTCAGCTACCATGACCTCACCCACCCCCACCTAAATCTTTGCCCAGAACACATATCTGCGTTACAGAGGATCCATTATAAGGCTGAAAGTAGAAATGGCTGGCAAAGATGGAAAATCCATAACCTCAGGTTAGCCCTTGCAGGCTCTCGTAAACGACCCATCAGGTTAGATGGCAAACACCTGCCCTGGGATTCCTGCTGTGGACTGCTGGACGAGTCCACCCTCACGATGACCACTGTTCCTCGAGCACGCCTCATGGCACTAGCACATTATACGCCTTATTTCTGGGTGTTGAGAGGGGCTGCTACGCATTCCCCAGCCTCCCCAGCCAAATCCAGGGCTTGGTCTTTGTGGAATTCCAGGCATCCAAGCTCAGTGAGGAGGGTACATTTCTGAGCACAGAAGCTCTGAAAACATTTCTTGAATTTCATGCCCCTTCCTGAGTGACCTGGTAGTGCACCAATGTTAGGCACAGCCTGGGCAGGAGGTGGGCTGCAGAGCAGAATTCTCATGAGCAGCTGTTCGGGGAGCAAGACTGGGAGGCGACCAGGTCTCACCAAGGTCTGCACCTGACGACCTGAAGCTACATCTCCACTACTTCCTTCCTGAGGCCCGAGTTCCTATCCAGACTGGGTGACAACTCTATCCCCCGGTCCTCAGATTGGTGACACGCACAGAGAAGGATGAGCCATTACATGCATGGACTCAGAAAGCTGTTACATATATGGACTCGGAAAGCAACGGCCAAGCAGTGCTTAACAACTCACCAGTAAATTCCCTTCTGCTACAGAACAGGACTTAAGGCAGGACCCACACTAGAGGTTGGGACCCTGGAGAGTGGCCCTAGGTATCAGCTACTGCTATGCAACCAGAGTCCTGTCCTCACTCCCAAGCCAGTGAGGCCCATGACCGTAATTCCAGAAGTAACAGAGCTGTTGGCTCTGCCGTCCCCAGAGGGCCCCAGCACATCAAGGTCTCAGGAGCCCCTGCCCTGCCAAAGGTGCCCAGGGCTCATCCTTCTGCATAGTTTTTCTTTTGCCAATATCTTGAAAGGAAGTCTTCCTGGGAGACTCTGAACCCAGATTTTATTTATTTATTTATTTATTTATTTATTTTTGAGACAGGGTCTCGCTATGCAGTTGAGGCTGGCCTTGAGCTCACTTCTGTAGTCCAGGCTGGTCTCAAACTTGCACCAATCCTTCTGCCTCAGCCTCCCGAGTGCTGGGATTACAGGTGTGAGCCATCATGCCTGGCTTGAACCCAGATTTTATTTTATTTATTTATTTTATCTTTTAAAATTATTATTATTTTTTTTTTTTCTTGTTTCAGAACTTTTGTTTGTTTATTTATTTTTATGGCCAGCTCAGCCTGCCCCGAGGGCAGGGCTGGTGCAGCATGTGGTACCGGGGATCGAGCCGTGGTCCCTGAAGCCGCCCAAGCTTTCCCAAGCAGGCGCTTTAGACCACTGAGCCATCCTGCCGGGCCCCTTGAACCCAGATTTTAAACAGGCCTTCATGAAACTCTTGGGGCCACCGCACCTTCCTCTGGACTTGGTGTGGGCTCTTGTGAGCCGATGGTCCCTGGACCCCTGCACAGCCTTCCCCTTACTCCACTTGGCTTGTCAGAGTGCGAGGGACCAGAGGGAGCCTCCGGAGAGGAAGCCTGAGGCCTACATCCTGTTCCTTTTGGCCCTGACAAACTTCTCCTCAGGTGGATCGCTCAGACTGGCTTTTGGTTCTGGTTAAAGCATACTTTCCTGCCCTTACCACCTCTGGCAAGACACATGGGTGCTAGCACAGTCACTCACAGTCCCCACAAAGTGCTCTTCCCTGCCACTGCCCAGGGAGGTGTCGACAGCTCCGTGAGCCCAGTACTCACCTGCTTCCTAACCACAAACCCACCAAAAATACACTGTCTTAATGGCACCTGAGGTGGGGTCAGGATTGGCCTGTGTGACGCACCTTGACAGAAACCAAGTGTCCTAAGGTACAGGTCTGTGGGCCTTCTGTTGCTATAGCTACCATTTACGGTGGGCTTTAGGGGCTTAAATCATCCTGCTAGTATTACTGGAAAATAAGTTCCATAGCTTGGGCTTTGAAATGTCACATACATGTGTGCCAACAATAATTCCAGAAGTACTTGATAGCTATAATACTGCTCCTGGGTATTCATTAAGCTACTATGCAGAGAGTTGGAACCACAGGCTGCTGGTTAGAAATGACAGAAAGCTCACTGGCAGGTGGATCTTCTTAGAAGACCCTGCGGGGACAGCCAGGCAGATCCAGTCCCGGGGGAGACTAAGTGCTCAGGAATAAGGTGGAGTTCCTGAAGAACTCCTTGTACACGAGAGAGTGAAGGACCACTGCTGGGATGGTGTCACTTGGGCGTATGCATCTGATCTGGAAGGGTCTGGGGTGACCTCGAGTTTCCTCAAGTCAGGGACAGGGTAGTTAGTATCTTTCACTTTTTTATTTGTGATACAGAGCACACCGAGATACTCAAAATGTTCCCTGTGACCCCAGGACATCTCTCAGACAGGTAGGTACAAGGGGCCAGGCCCCCCTGAACCTCACGCACTGGGTCTCTGTAAATGAAGAAACTGAAGCATCAGGATTTCTTCTTCTGTTCCAAGCTGGGCTTAGGGGGGGGGGGGCGCACCTGTTGTTTTAGCGCTCAGATGGCTGAGACAGGAGGATAGCAGGTTAAAGGTGAGTGTGAGCTACATAGCAAGTTCAAGCGATGCGGTGAGACCCCGTCTGGAGAAACCAGAGCCAACAAAACAACAACTGGGTGTCTTAGTTACTCTTCTATCATTGCTGGGACAAACATCTGACACTCAAAATGAAGGAAGGAAAGGTTTGTTTAACTCACAGTTACTGGAGGTTCAGTCCGTACTTGCCTGGCTGCAAGGCAGAGAGGCACAATGCAGATAGCATCCAGTTCATAGCGGCGGCACAACAACAATCTCGACAGAAGCAACCGACCAACTAGGGTAGCACAGCATCAGTGTGAGTCTGTCTCTCTGTCTCTCTTTTTAAATTACTTCAGGCTCTCTGCCTTAGCCTATCCGCCTCAGGCCACACTCATAGTCTCAGCACTACTCAGACCATAATTCCAACAGTCCTAAAACATGTAATCCTGGCGGACCATCATTCAAGTCTCAAACTCTAGAAGTCCCTGCCACATGATTGCATGAGGCTTTAGGGGGGGACAACTAGACATAAACCATAACATTGGGCCACCAGCGGCAAAGTGGGGGTGGTAACCCAGCCCGTAGCCTGTGGAGGACGAAGTGGGGAAAAGCACACAGACACCCTGTTCTTGGTAAGCACCAGGCCTCTCTCGCCACCTTTCCGTGCTGGGGTCGCCATCACTGTGTGTGGATGGTGCCTCGCCGGTGGCAGGATGCCTTGGGTGCAGCTGCTGTGGTGTGCAGCCCCGGAGGCACACAATGAGACCAGCCTGTAATCCGACACACACCACAAGGTCCGCTGCGGTGCTCAGGGGCTGCCCGCACTGGGGCACAATGTGGGGCGTCCCAGCGCCAGGACCTGGCGGTTTCCAGCTTCTATGAGTCCAACAGCTGTGTGGGAAGCGCTCCTGGACGGCTGCTGCCCTCTCCTCCTTCAACACCCCAGCTACTCAGGTTCTCCAGGGCACTTCTTTGTCCATTGTTGAGAAGACAGACAGACAGACAGACAGACAGACAGACAGAAAGAAAGAAAGAAAGAAAGAAAGAAAGAAAGAAAAAGAATCAAACCATAACTTGAGGTTTGAATTTAACTTAAAAAACCGTATGGCTCTAAAGGGTCTCCATCCAAGTTTTTTCTGAAAAGATTATTCTCCAAGGAAAAAAGAAAGCAAAATGGCCAAATCCCCAACATTTTTCAGGCTCTATTATCCCACGGCTCTCTTTACCCCTTGAGACTCGATTTTTTCAATAGGAACAGGACTGAAGTTTGAGGGCACGGCCTAGCGAAGCCGTTTCATTTCTACCACCAAAGACAAACTCAGATTCTTGTAGGCCAGATTTTCCCCTCAGGCCAGCCCTTGACTTGAGGGGGCCAAACCACTGGAAGAATAAATGAATGTGAAAAATTTGCCTCATAGCAGCAAATGCTAAGATTTTCTACAGATACAAATTCCCCAGCAAACCCAGCCCAAAGATAATAAAAACGAAGGTTGGGTTTATTGGTCTTGTTAAAGGCTGCCTGCCTGATTTTCTTTAGGGGCTGAGTCTGTTTACATGGAGGGGGAAGGTGTTACTGACACGGCAGTTTTAGAAAATCAACAGAGGCCCCTGAACGCTAATCAGGGTGCAGCCGGCTGAGCCTCTCATTCCACAAATACCCACTGTGCATTTACTGTGCTGGCACACCACACTGCGTGGGGTGCTGGCGGGGATGGAGGACAATGTGGCTCGGAAGGTGGCTTCGGCCTGGGAAGGGCAGAGTGCGGGGTCCCTAGTGGTAGAGGGCAAAGAGTCGAAGAGGTCAGCTGGACTCTGAGCTAGGCCTCGAAGGACAGAGTGCAGGTGACAACTTACACGCTGTGACAACTGACTTGCATGCTGTCACTGGGCTCTGTTCTAGGACCACTGCGTTAGCACACAAACAAGCTTTCTGAAGAATTAGAGATCTCAGCCACTGTTTTCCTGAAGATACTATGGAGGTTAAAACTGGCTTTAGTCTCAGCGGTAAGCAGAGGTCACCCACCAGTGTTACATCTTCAGGGTCTAAAGCAAGAGTATCAGTAACACTGTATGCTCATGTATTTAAAAATTGTAACTCTGGGCTGGGGGTGTAGCTCAGTGGTAGAATACTTGCCTACGATGCATGAGACCCAGGGTTTGATTCCCAGTGTTGCCAAAAGTTAGAAGATAAACAAACAGCTGCATACATTCTCTCCTGCTTGGACAATACATTTTTCCAATGATACAAACATCTCCCAGGCAGATTCCCAAACTTCTGATTTCTACAGCAGGCCTGGTGGGTGGGAGAATCTGGTCCAGCAGCCCTTCTGTTCTCTTGCATCTCTTGTCTAGCCTGTCCCAGGACCACCCACGGGGCCTGGGAGCCCCTTAGGGCCCTTGCAAACTAAGGCTGCATATTAGTGGCTCAATATAAACCTGGGAGGACAGAGGCACGGAGGAGCCCCAGGCAGGCCCCATCCTTTGGCTCCTCTGCTCTGGCCATTCTGCAGGGAAGGCAGTGGCAGAGGGTGTGCAGAGCCTGCTCTCTAGGAGACCCCCACTCCCCAGGTCTACAGGTGTGCTTTGTGCACAGAAGGATCCAATTCCCTGGATGGTGAGGCGTGCTGTACCGTGTGGTTTTGATTAAGATGATGATAGAGGCTGATCTTTGCCCCAGATAACGACTCTAATATTAGTCTAGTTTTCCTTTATTTCCCCCATCAGCCTGCGAGCAGAGAATCACTGTTATTCCCATTCCACATACAAGGAAACTACGATTAGCGTGGTTGTCATTTATCCAAGGCCACACAGCGAGGGATGGCAGAGCCAGGTTTTGAATATTAGATGCTAAATCTCATGGCCTAAAAATACTCAGAGGAAAATCATTTCCTGACCCTGAATCATGGAAAACTGAAGGGCCGGAAGGAACCACGGAGCTGAACCCTCACAAGGTGGGCTGGTGGGGGCAGAGGGGCCGCAGCAGAGGAGAGATCAGGGTGTGCCTGCTATGCAGTCCCCACACACAGAGTTCAGGGGACAACAGCATCACCTGGGGACATGCCCCGCGGTCCTCTGTAGGCTGGGCAGGCAACCTCTCCCCAGGCAGGGCCTTTTCTAGAGTTTCCACTTTTGATGCCTTCTCAAGTCCTGTGAGAGAAGCGGCAGCCCGGCACGGGGAGCCCGGAAGTCTGACGACTGCGCAACCTCACGCAATTTCCCCGCAGTGCCGCAGGTGCTCCGATACCTGGGGATCCACCCAGGTGGCCTCCTGGAAGCCTGGTTCCCCAAAGCAGTGCTGGCCTAGTAAGGCCTTAGTGGTTGGAAAGGAGGCTCCCCCCCCCCCCGCCTTATTTGTTTTATGTAGCCTCTGCTGGCCTCAAACTCCTGCCTCAGCCTCCTGAAGGCTGGGGTTATAGACATTCTCCACTATGCCCACCTTCCTTTCTTCTTTTTCTTTTTTTTTTGTGGCAGGACCAAGGATTGCACTCAGGTCCTTGCATTTGCCAGGCAAGCCTTTATTCTTTTTTTCTTTTAATTTTATTTTTTTCTTGTTTCAGAACTTTTGTTTGTTTATTTATTTATTTATTTTTATGGCTGGCTCAGCCTGCCCTGAGAGCAGGGCTGGTGCAGCATGTGGTGCCGGAGATCGAACCACGGTCCCTGCAGCCACCTAAGCTTTCCTAAACAGGTGCTTTAGACCACTGAGCCATCCTGCCAGGCCCCTGCCCATCTTTCTAAAATTTACTTTCTAAAACTTTTTACACTAAGGCATATACAAGCGCACAAATCCTACGTGCAGCTCCGTGCATTTTTAATTTGTAGATGTTATGGGCACACCACCCACACGGAGATAATAGGCTGTGCAGAAATGGACTGCAAACTGCACAGGACGGGAACACACTGTTTTTATAAGACTGTGAGCCACCCCTTCTGCTAGGGTCCCCCCACACAGCCCACTGCTCCCTCTGGGTCCCAAACAGGGTCCCCTGGGCAGGCAGTCCCAGGAGTCTAAGTAGTGAAGCAGCTGGCCCAGCAGGTTGGGGTTCTCTGTGGGCCTCTGCCCCCTCCCTAGGTCTCCCCAGAAGCACAACAGGGGCAGTGCCTCCTCTGCTCCGTGCAGAGGGCTGAGGGGGTTCTTGCACCTTAAAAGCGTCTAACTCAAGACCTCTGAGCTTTGGTTGCCGCAAAGAGCTGCCCGCAGTGGGGGGCCAGGGGCGTACCGAGTCCCCTGGAGGTAGGGGCACTGGCCCCAAGGAGCCACACCGAAGCCAGAAACTGCCCGAACTGGTTACATTCCAGCAAGATTAGCACAAGGCCGGGCCTGCTGCAGCCCACTCCTCCTCCTCCTCCTCCCCCTCCTCCTCCTCCTCCTCCTCTTCCTCCTCCTCCTCCTCCCCTCCCCCTCCCCCCCTCCCCTGCGGCTCTGAATAGGATTTTTTAACTATTTCCCTCCTCCTGGCTGTCCAGCCCCACACACTGACAACGCTCCCTGCTGTTTGCACATTAACCTCCCATTTGCCCAGTGCGTCTCAGAGGCTGTGGATTAACACCCACCAACCCAGACAATGGTCCCTGGGGAGGGGCACGAGGGGCTCAGACAAAGGCTCCAGACGCCCAGCCTCGTCAATCACTGCTTGGCGACACTGGGCAAGAGAGCAGAGGCTCCCCGACCCCAGACAGGACACATGGAATCACTGCCAGGGGCTCGTTTGGGTCCCGGGCACCTGCCTCTTAACAGAGCTCATGTCCTGCACGAAGGCTGACAAGAGCCCTGAGTCTTTTCCCTATCCAGAAGGGACAAGGACCTAACTAAGGCCTGGGGAATGGAGCTTCGAGGGAAGGGATTGTCAAAGGGCCAACCCACCTCTCTCTACTCTTGAGTCATAGGAAGCAGCCAGTAAGCGTCACTCCATACATCAGGGCCAGTTTCTTGCTGTCACACACGTGAACATGGAAAATCATGTGTCTGAGGGATCCAAGCGTCAGGTGTAGGGCACTGTTCCACTCACCTGCCTGAAGAAGGCATTGACCTATGTACTAAAATCTGCTCAAGGTGACCAGAATGAAACTCTGGCCTCAACCAGAGCTTCTCACAAGGAAGGTTCCCCACATCAGCTGAGAGCCTTGGTCTCACTGGGTAGGCCAGGTTGGCCTTGAACCTTCCTTAGTGACGCTCCTGCCTCAGCCTCCTCTGCGTCAGGATTAGAGCGCACCACATGCCTGGCGTGATTCTAAGCTTTTAACACATTCTCAGGTGGTGCTCTGTGACTCCTGTTTCCACCTTCCCAGACAGCCAGTTCTAGTGGCACACCGCTCCTCAGGGGCCCTCCTCATGCTTCGACCTGCCACCAGGAGCAGAGAAGGGAGGTCAGGTGCTTCTTGACCTGCCAGTTCCCGTGGCTCAAGCAAAGCCCTGAGTCCTGCTGTACCTGTGCATCTGCGTCTCGGCATGGTGACTGTTTCTCAAGTGCTCACTGTGCTAAAGCCAGACAGGTTGGGGCGGGGAGCAGAGCCCCTCCACGGAAACAGAAACCAGAGTTCCTGCCCCAGGGCAGCTAACATACTAGCTAGCAACTTAAGGACAGCTGAAAAGCAACAACCACAATTAATATGGTTTACACAGGCAGAGCTCATTAAGTGTGGGTCGTGGTGCTGGAGGTAATGCTACCTTTACAGGGCAATGCTTTCTGTACAGACAGTACGCATTAATTGCAAACAAGACGCCACAGGGAATATCTTAATAGCTATGAAACAACCTTTGAGCACCCCCATAGAAGGGCGGAAGACCCTTTCCGTGTGAGGGAGCATCCTGCCAGCCTGCCACCAACTCCTGCAGTTTGGGTAAATCAACTCCATTCCCTAGAGTTGGGGATGGAGCTCGGCAAAGTGTATGAGGTCTTGCGTTCATTCCACAGCACTTTCAAAAAGCAGGAACACCTGGCCCTTTTGGAAGGGCTCAGAATTCAGAAGCTTCCCTCCTTCACACCAACATCCAACCCACATCCCAATTAGCTGTGCGACCAGGCAGAGGTGCTAGGGGCATCACTTCCTTGTCACTGCTGCTGCTGGAGGGGTTGGAGCGAGGTTCAAGGCCCCCGGTGGCTGACTGATTATCAGTAGATGATGAGGAGGCCACCCCAACAGAGCTCTCAAGCAGCTGGCTGGGCCTCCTGCTTTTTCAGCCGCGAACTCCTGCCAGCAAGAAGGGGCCTGGAGCGCCCCAAAGCAGGGCCCACCCAAGGGCTTGCACCACAGCTCCTGCCCCTCTGCAAGTCACAGGTGACAGCAGGGTCTGAGCTGACTTTAACCTTACCTGTTGTGTTAACTCAGTTGACAGTTACCCTTCCTCAGCCTTGGTCCCCACGTTATAAAAAGGTTTTGTCATAATCCAGTTCATAAGGTTGTGCAGCAGTTTAATTAGATGAGCAGCATACTAGGACTGGGTAAACTATTATAATGGTAATAAAAAGTAGAAGGGCTTTTTAGGGGTGCCACTGGGGAGTAAACTCAGGGCTTGGCACAGGCCGGCGAGGCCTCTGCCACTGTATCTACAGCCCATCTTTCTTATTTTATTTTGGAATAGGGTCTTGCTAAGTTGGCACGGCTGTGGGGGTGGGGGTGCCTTTCTGCATTGTTGGTGGGAACAGAAACTGGTACAGCCACCAGGGGGATCAGTGTGGAGAGTCCTCGAAGTGCAAAAACTAGAAATCCCATTCCAGACAGGTATGCTCCTCTTAGGGAACTTCCTGAAAGAGTTTAAGGCATCACATTGCAGGTATCCATATGCACCCAGGTTTATAGCCGCACAGCTTGTAAGAACTAAGTCCTGGAAGCGGCCAGTATGTCCACCAGCAAGTGATTGGGTGAAGCAAATGCAGTATTTATATACAATGGAGTACTACATTGCCATAAAGACAAACGTGAGTCATTTGTAGATGGATGGAACTATAGTGATGGGTGAAATGCATGTTGCTAAAACTCAAATATCACATGGCTTCTCTTACACAAGAAATCTATATGATAACTAAAGAGCAAAACAAAAGATAAGACAGTAAGTACAGCACTACATCTCCAACAGGAAGGGGATCAAGAAAGGAAGGGAGGGAGGAGGGATCGTAGGGAGGGGAGGAAACAGGGAATGAAGAAAGGAATTAGGGCCGGCCAGATAGCTCAGCAGATTAATGTGCCTGCTTAGGTAGATGCAGGTACTGGGTTCCATTGCTGGCATGCTATGCCGGCCCCACCCTGGGGTGCACTGAGACAGCAACTGAGACTGGGCATGGTGGCATTCACCTGTAATCCCAGCACTTGGGAGGCTGAAAACAGGAGGACCACTACGAGTCCAATCTGTGGAGACACTATAGACCTTGTGCTAAATAATAAAAAAAAGGGGAAGTGATTATAACGTGGCATGTACATGTACCAGCTCTGCAGCACGAGGGATACGAACCTGTGCACGGCCAACATGGACTAGTAACAAATAATGAATTGCTCAAGCTGAACTTGAACTTGCAACCCTCCTGCCTTAGCCTCCCAAGTAGCTGTGATTACAGCAAGCACGAGACACCCAGCTCAGCAAAGTTCCTGCCCACCCACCTGAAAGCAGGGAGGTCAGCTCAGCTTCTCCTTGGCCACTCCAAGGCACACTGTTCTCCTCCTAGGACACTCTCTCGGCCTGGAGAGACAGTTCAACTGCTCATCTCACTGCGCTTTCCTCAGGGTAACTGGCACGTTTCTGCAGAAGGCACACGCTCTTGCTCACCTTTCCGTCATCCTGCAGTGCTCAACCCGAAGCTTACAATTAGCGCGAAGTTGATCAGTACTTGTGGCACTGACTCTCCTGCATAAGCCAGCCTGCAGGGACCTGAGAGGGACTCATGGTAACCAGGCTGAGGACGCCAGGCCAGGCCAAGCCTTCCACCTGCCTGCCACAAGCAGGTTCTGTTTCTCACCTTAGAACAACAGAAGCTCCACATAGGTAAAACAGAGGCTGCCCTTCTGAGCAGAGGCCAAGCCCAACCCACCAGCGTGCGTTTTTTTTTTTTTTTTTTTTTTTTTTTACAATCTGTCTGGAGCACTATGAGTAATTCTGAAGCCTGCAGTAGACTTTCCACTGCGTCAGAAGCACCGGTCACCAGTGTCTGTATTGTCTGGGTGGAACGTTCAAAGCTCTCGTGCGGTGTCCCCACAACTGGCCTTATTCTTACGGAAATGGGTCATCAGGTCAGGGACCACCTTCTTCCAGGTCGAGACATGCTCAGGGAGTCGGGCTAACTTTAGGCTCTTCGAGAACTGTTTCCTTAGGCTGACTGTCTCACGGTGGGCCACAGAAGTCGTGTTTTTTTAGGTTTTCTGGAGTCTTCCGATCTGAAAGCCGTTCTGTTTCCTTCAGCCATGGGAAAAACACACTCTGTCCGTCTGGGCCCGGAGAAAGGCGGGCTGGGACTCAGTTTCCCCGATATTGGTGGCTCAGTAGAGGCTGGGTTTGGACCTCAGAGCAGGGCTGGAGAGTGCAGATGGGGCACTTGTGGCGGGTGCTGCTTGCTGGGTGACACTCAGATGGCGATGTCTGCATGTAGACCCTGCTAGTTCCTTGTTTTTAAGAAACAGAGGCTGTCAGACCATTCGCTGCGTTACACAGACAATATTTTTGTGGCCTTTTTCTTCTCCTGAGTGACTGCTCTGCAATTCTTCTTGGGAACCAGGAAATCCCCAACTCCACGCCAGGGAGCACTTTGGAAGAGGGCTGTAGAGGGTGACACTGAGGGCCGGACCACAACAGGAGGTAGCCACAGCATGTCTTTGGTCTGCCCTGTCTGCTCGGAGAGCTGTCTCCGTCAGGTGTCACATGCTGCCTGCAGCCCTGCAGGTGAGCTTTCTGAAGCACCCACAGTGGCACAGAGGGGACCCCTACGGTAATGTGGCTATGGCCGTCCGGGTCTGCGTGGCCTGTGGGGAGTGGAAGAGAACCAGTCGGCAGGCTTCCTGCTTCCCTGCTGCTGCGATGCTCCCTTCCTCCAGAGTCCTTTGTGTGTTCCCTACCTCCTTCCAGCGCCCTCGCCCAGCCCCTAACATGCATGCGCGCGCACACACGCATGCGCAGACAAGCACAGCTCCAACTTGGCCATCCCAAGGACCCGTCAAAAGCAGAAACGTGCTACAGTGACCCTAGAGACGCAGGGCCTGAGCCTGCCTGCCTCAGTTTTTCAGTGTCGCTGGTCCCCCGTGTGGCACTGACAGGTATCCTGTGGCAGGCGGAGGGTTTCGACTGCTAGGTCCCTTTCCTTGCTGAGCAGAGCCGCAGGAAAGGTGGTAGGAGACGCAAACATGCATTAAGCACCTACTATTTATACTAAATATTGTCCGCGTTCCCAAGCACAGCGTTTTCACTTCTTCCCCACAAGCCTGTCTTTGTATGCAATGGAAATGAGTGCTGATCATCGGCCAGACACAATAATATCCGGATATGGGTCATTACGCAGGGCAACGACCTACCCACTTGGTACACTGACCTATTCTTGGTTATTCCAAAACATTATTCAGACGGTAAGATAAATTGGTTAATTTTTCTTTCCACTCCCAAATCATTAAATTAGAGGAAGGGGGAAAAAAAACCCCAATGAACCACACAAACTCCTAAATATAAAGAGCTTAATCCTACCATCTGTTTTACTCCTAAATGTGGGCTGGCTTATCTCCCTCTCTCTGGTGGCGCCTCAGGCCTCCAGCATTTGGTCCCTACCAAACTCCTGACCTGCTACGTAGAATCCAGCTGTTAATTACTTCTTCCACACCTCTCCGTGGCTCAGACTGACCGCTGGGTATTCTCCAGGGACTATGCTTTTTCCTTTCTGTTTCTTAAGTGACTCCAAAAGGTTCCTCAGAGGTTATCTGTGCCCCAGATGTGTCTAATTCCTTGCAGAGGGGACAGCACAACTTGGCAAAAGCTTTTAACACACACACACACACACACACAACACACACAAAATAGTGTCCTGTGAAGCTGGCAGACTCACTAAAATGCTCCCACTTGAGCCAGACTGTGCTTAGTATCACAGATTTCTTTCCAAAAAGGTAATATTACCAATTCATGTGTGTGGTAAGGAAGAAGTTCAGTAGAGCTGGTGGAGTGCTTCCAGCTCTGGCATCTGAGTTGCCTTCCAGGGCTGGGCACAGTGGCTGGCAGTGAGGTGACGGTTAGGTCCCTAAGCTCAGTACTCAGTGACATTGGCAACATGAAATCAGCATAAATCATATTTATGCTGTGGAAATTCATATGCACTCATCACGGCTCCCCCGCCATCCTGAGAGCTGCTCGCTAAGCCCGTACCAGCAACTCCTGCTTGTATCTGGTATTTTCTGTCTTTATCAATTTTTGCTTTTTTTTTTTGAGACAGAATCTTACTATGTAGCCAGACGTGGTGGCGCATGCCTGTAATCCCAGCACTTGGGAAGCTGAGGCAGGAGGATTGGTGTGAGTTCGAGACCAGCCTGGGCTGCAAAAGTGAGCTCAAGGCCAGCCTCAGCTGCATAGTGAGACACTGTCTCAAAAAGACAAAAAAAAAAGACAAAAAAAAAAAAAAAAAAAAAAAAAAAAAAAAAAAAAAAAAAAAAAA
>PVJA010026834.1:0-29217 GCA_004027025.1 Myocastor coypus | reverse complement strand
AAAAAAATATTGTTATGGGAGAAAGTTTAGGGTAAAATTTGTCACATTTGAGGAAAACTACCAAATGTACTGGGAATAGTTTTACTATTAAGCCTGATTTTCAAACATCAGGTAATAAGATAAATGTCTTGTCATTTCTGCAATGAATTCTATCCATTATAAATCAATCTCCATTTCTAAAGAAGTACTAAGTAATTGATACTTGTTTTAAGCCATTGAATCACTATAAAGAGATATTTAGAAGGCACAAAGTTCCATAGAAAGATAACATAATATTTGAATTCTTTTTTACACCACTCATTTCAGTGCAATCTTTTTTTTTTTTTTTTAATGAGTGGTGAGTTACCAACAAAAATCTAAATCCAACTTAATCTAAAATTAACATAAGGTAAGTGAAAGAGAACCCAAAGAAGACATAGCAGTAGACACAAAGTTCCCTTAGGGAAGCCTATTATTGGTAACAAGGCTTGAAAACAGATTTTGAAGAAAAAGTCTGCCCTATCTCCAATCATTTTGATAGCCTTGCTAATTTGATTCATTACTACTAACTGTTCTGGTCATAATGCAAAGTTATATGTCCACTATGACATGTGTCTGCTTGCCATGATAACATGAAATTGTTTTAGGACTCAAATAAGGAAACAGAATAGAACTATAAAGATATACTTTAGAAACTAAAAATTCGCCTCTAGAGTAAGGTCACTTTCAAGGCCATTTCCTCCATTTACTCTGGGTCCTCTATAAGTTACTTTCTCTTTCTAAACTTAATTCCTCTTTTATAAATTAGGGATGATAATAATAGTACCAAGTGTCATGTAGATTCAAGTTGATTATCTACTAAACCACTTAGCACAGATCCTGACATAGTAAATGTTCAATCAATGTCAGCTATTATTACATTTACTGTAATTCTATTTTCATGCCAATAACATACTTACATAAATTCAGAGTACCAGAAATTTATTTGTGTTTCAAGTTCTATATGGGTTCAGAGATTATATGAGCTTTAAAACATTCAGAAGTTTCTTGTAATGTAAGGTATTGTGATTATAGATAAAACTAATTTTCTTCAATTTCCTCAGCAAAGGCAGAAAAATTGCACTTGTAATTGCATTAGTAAGTCTCTTTTTCTTCTCTGTAGAACAAATCTGATTCATTTAGGTTCCTTCATATGTCTTATTTTCAGATGATACCTATGTGGATTTTCATTAAATTCACTAGATTGCTCAAAAGAAATGAAGACTAAATCATACAACTATTTGGTCATAATTTGACCAATTCTGAGTTAAAGGGAAACTTAAACTACTTTCACTTTCATAATATGTTCTAGAATGTATTAACACTTGAAAATGCTATCTATTATCATATAGTTATACATAAAAGTTCTCCAAGTAATTTATGACACCGTGAATATTTATTGCAGGTTTTATGCTTTGGTGTCTTTAGAATCTACCTTGCATATAATGTTATTTGTGTGTGTGTGTGTGTGTGTGTGTGTGTGTGTGTGTGTGTGTAATGGGAGGAGGGAGAGGGAGAGGGAGACAGAGACAGAGATATGAGAGAGGCTGAGAAATTGAGAGATTGACACTGCTAGCTGAATTCCTACCTCTGTCTGTAATGGGCTATTGTTATTTGGTTGTCTTCCTTTACAGTCTCCCCTCCAGTGATTTTTTTCTGGGGCTGTGGTCAGTGAAGAAGCTAGCCCCTCAAATGAGCACAGGAACAGCTGAGCAATCAGGGTACTCTGTGGAAAGCTATGGATACTGCAAGTGAAATGGCCTTCCTACTAGTTCCCTAAATGAACATTATGTGCAATAAGAGAGCACTAGGAACTTGTTTCCATTAGGTTGGGAGTGAAGCAAACAGAAGAAAGCATGGCCAGGCAATGGAGAGATGGCTCCAGGATGTACACTGAACACGCCCTGTCCATGTAAGACTCGCTTTCACTTCTTAGTTATATGACTAGGTAGATTGTGCCTCAGCTTTTCAGTCATCTACCTGAGATGATCAAGTTCGGGTTCTATGATGTTCCGTCACAGCCTTGACTGACAAGATTCCAATCCATTGGAATCTGCTGTGTCATCTAAGCTCTTTTGATATTCACAAAAGTGTCACTAGTCAAAGCTCAGCACAACTCAAATAATACAATTCATTCTAAAAGTTAGCATAATATTTATCCTCTCACAACCTTCAGGAATCATGAAATCTTACAAGAGTGTAAACATTTGTCTTACCTTTACTTAAAATGAGGCAAATTCAACAAAAATTTTGATCTTCAGCTAAAATTTACGATTGTGTGACTGAGAGACTCTTCCTTGTCAACTTCCAGTTCATTGTTTTGCTTCCATAACTCTCTGGGAATTGGTAGAAATGACTAGACAATGCTTATAAGTGAACACTCTAGCACATCACCTTATACCAGCTAGATTTTAGTAAACATGCACGCACACACACACACACTCCTCTTTTGGAATTATTTTCTACTTCTTCCATGAGTATTCTTGATGCTCATGTAACTCATCAACTTGCAGAAATAGTTCTGTTTTGTGTTTCATTTCTTGAAATATTTATTTTTATTTATTTATTTATTTATTTATTTATTCAGTGTCTCGCTCTGCTGCTCAGACTCGTAGTGATCCTTGTTTTCTGCCTCCCTAGTGGTGAGATTACTGGTGTGCATCACCATGCTCAGACTCCATTGTCGGCTCACATGTCTGGGGGGTGGGACTGACACAGCGTGTGATGCCAGGGATTCAATCCTGGACCCTGTATTTACCCAGGCAAGCACTTAGTCCACTGAGCTATCTCTCAGGCTCTTTTGAAGTATTTTTTAACAACAATTCACTTCTTGCATTTGTTGTTCATATTTTGCTTCCCACTGAATGATCACATTTTTTAGCTTCTGGATTTGAGCATCTTTCCTTTCAAGTTCCAACTTTAGTCTTTCAATTCTTCCATCTTTAAGAACCACTTCTTTATGTTCATGAGCTGTACAGTTATCTGCTCCATTATATTCTGTAAGCTGTTCTTTATCATTTTTGAGTAAGAATTTTATGAATATCATCTTCTAGTCTATTGAAGAAACTGTCACCATGTGATAAAGTCTGCAAACTCAGTTTGTCAGTCTTCTTACTAATGTGATTTTCAGACTGGAAATCTTCTAATGATAATATGAGAGGTTTGCCTCTTCCTTCATATTTCCTTTATCTTTTGATGTATAAACTTTGAGGGAGTTGAATCATTTTCAGTGTTTTCATACTCTCTGCTGTGCTTTTCCTTTCCCAATTTACTTAGCAATAAGTCTTTCTCAAGATCAGCTTCAAACATTACAGGTGCCAGTTGTTCATCTCTCTGTTTCCATTCTTGCCAGTTTTCTTTTTTTCCTGTGAATGCTTCTCACTGGGTTTGACAATGGAAGGTCCTGTGGAGCATTACAACTGGTATGAGAGAATTTCTGCAGAATCTTCTTAGAGGCAAGAATCCTAAGCTCATTTGTTTCACTCTGCTGCTGTTCTATCTTTTCTCTCTTTTTTTCTCAGTTGTAGTTGATTTACTCTCCCCAGTTGGAGACTTCCCTGAATGCTGGCCTTTGCATTTTCCAGGCTCAGGATCAGAACCACTGCCACTATCAACTTGTAAGAGGGCACAAGGAGAGGCAGTAGTGGGAACAGAACTAAGAACTGCTGAGGCTGTAGCACAGCGTTGTGTTTTCAGATGCTTCTGTCAAAAATAATTCTTCATTTTCATATGAGCCCAATTCACCCACAGGCTGTGAGTGATGTTCCAAAACTTCCTGGAAGCTATAAAGAATATGACCCTGGGTAGAAGCAGCTTGAAACAGGGCCTTGCTTCTCACTCTTGGCCTCTGCAGCCCAGAGCTGCTCTGGGTGTTGGGACTTGGCAGGGTTAAAGGGTGGGTGGAAAAGAAACTGGATCTGACCTGTGCAGATGATTACTATAACTTTTGGAGTCAACACAAAAATTCAACTTTCATGGATTTTCCAAAAAAGTAGATACTTCATGTTGTGCAACTGCTAAACTATGCATTTTGTTGAAAGAACAACAAGCAACTGGTGAATTAATGACTCATCCATACTGTTATGTTTATTAGCTTAAAAATTGAAAGAAAAAAATGTACAATTCCAGCAGAACTTACTGATTATTGTTTATTATCCATACTTCTTATCACTTTAGTTTTTCATCATTTAGTAAAACTACTTCCCTACTCAAAAGAAGAAAAAAGAAAGGAAAGAAGGAAGGAAAGAAGGTAAGAAGGAAGGAAGGAAGGAAAGGATGTAAAAGAAAAGGTCAGGTGAATTGTGGCATAATTAGCTGAAGGATTGCAGAGGTTTACTCATAAATTCAGGCAATAAAAGAGGTCTGTGAATCCAAAGTAATAGCAAGAGCTTACTGCAAACTTTGGAAAATTCTCATGGTTCATAGCTCACCCCAAAATTTATACTACCAGCCATTATGCTCAACTCCCAACATAGGAAAGTTCCTTTCTCAACACCCTACTCATCTTGAGTTCACCTACAGTACAGTCCTTCACACTGCACTGTAACAGCTATGTAATCTACTTGAGTGTCTCTTTCTTTCACTGAGGCAGGGCTCTGCCACTTAGATGAATCTCCAGTACTTAGCACTTAGCATATCTCTTAATACGTGCTTGAGAAGTAAATAAGCAAATGCGTGAGTGGATGGATGAATGAATAGCAACATGACCCTCATCCATGGAATAGTATAAATGTCATTATTCCTGAAATCATGTACTAGATGACATGTTATTCTAATTTTTAGGATGAAATAGATCTTTTGTGATCATGTTCAGCTTTGACAAGTTTTCTTTTTTCTTTGCTATATTGCTCGTGGATATGCATAAGAATATCAAGAGTTTCATATGACACTGAAAAGGCTTTACTAATCAATTCTGTGACAGAATGTAATAGAAGACTTCTTCATCCTCTGCCCCACCCACCCTGACACCTCCACTTGATGCCATGCCACACTGAGAGACTCCCTGTTCCTTGTTGTCCCCATCCACCCTGGCCACCCTGCACAGGAGAGAATTCCTGCTCTATGGGCCCCAACAGACTGACCTCCTCATCCTCTGAACACATCCATCCCAGGTACATCAAAAGGAGGCAATCAGACAAAACTTAAGTGAACTAAATTAAATACAAACTCCCAATTTAATATCTGTTTAGCTACACAGACATAAGGATTGCTCTTACTCTGTAAAATACAGACTCATTAGACACAAAAGCTTGTCAACTGTTAAATATTAGTACCCACTATTAGCATTCCTAACTGTATTCTGTAAGTACAAAATGGTAATAGTCTTAACCACATGATCTCCTTTGGGTAAGTTACGCTAAAAGTATAAATGCACTAAGCTCTGTAGGTCAGAGGACAGTGCTTTGGCAATGACAAAGAAAGGGAGCAAAATGCAAGCTCAAACCCTGAGCCCACCCAGAACAAACACAGGGGACACTAACATAGAAGAAGATGGGAATCGCACTACTGAAATCTCTGAATCAATAGTGTCAGAAGTAAAGAAACAACTGGAGAAAGGTATAGAAGGTATAGGGAATCGCACTACTGAAATCTCTGAATCAATAGTGTCAGAAGTAAAGAAACAACTGGAGAAAGGTATAGAAGAAATTAAATCAGAAATAATCTCTGATGCAAAAAAAATCTCTGAATTAATAGCTTCTGAAGTAAAGAAACAACTGAAGAAGGGGAAATCAGATCGAAATTAATGTCTGAAGCAGATAAAGAAAGGATAACCATAACAAAAGAATTAATAACTGCTTCTGAAGGAGACATTCACAAAAAATAAGAGGACATTAGAAAAAACAACGGACTCCTTCAATGAGAAACATAGCAAAGAAATAGATCACACTGACTCAAAGAGATACACAGAAACTTAAAACTTTAATGACAAGCTGCCAAAGCTGTCTGGATGAAAGTGAAGGTAGAGTTTCAGATCTTGAAGACACAGTAGCAGCTGGTGAAAAGGTTAGAAAGGATCTCTTAAAAACAACTAGGACGCAGGAAAAATAATTCAACATCTAACAGACGATGCAAAAATGAACAATGTGAGATTAATAGGCATCAATGAGAAACAAGGAGTTAATACAAATGATTTAAAAGAATATGGGCAGAAGTGATAACAGAAAAATCCCTAAATATGGGGAAACAATTTGGCATTCAGGTGACTGAAGTATATAGAGCTCCAAATAATATCAACACAATTAAAAACACACGGAGACATATAATAGTCAACATCCCAAAATCCAGCACAAAAATAACACACTAAAAGCCACTAGAGAAAAGAAATTGTTCACATTTAAAAGAAAAAAAAATCCATCAGAATAATAGCAAATTTCTCTTTACAAACCATGAAGTCAAGAAGAGCATGGAACAGAGTTCTTCAAGTCCTTCATGAAAGCAAATTCCAGCCCAGACTGCTATACCCTGCAAAACTCTCTTTCAAATTTGATGGAGAAGTAAAATACTTCCATGACAAAGAATGACTAAAGAATTTCATGATGAAAAAGCCAACTCTACACAGATGACTAAAAGATATTCTAGAGAGGGACCAAAATGATGAGAACTTCACAAATGAGAACTGAAAGAACCAATCCAACAGGGCAAACAATTAAACAGAGGAGATAAAGGGGTAACCAACAGCAGGTAAACAACACGGCAAGCATAAATCAATACATCTCGATTGGGTATCAGTTCACTAATTAAAAGATAGACTGGCACAGTGCATTAGGAAGAAAAGTCCAACAATATGTTATATACAAGAAACACACTTAACTCAAAAATTCATAGGCCGAAAGTCAAAGGATGGAAAACAATGCTACATGTCCCAGCACCTCAGAAAAAAGCAGGGTAGCAATCCTATTCTCAGACAATCTCAACTTCAAATCAAGAATAATCAAATGATGCCAGGGAGGTAGCTCAGTAGAACAAGTGCCTCCTTGGCAAGTGCAGTGTCCTGAGTTCAATCCCTGGTACCACAAAAAGAAAAAAAAAATGATCATATTAGATTAACAAAGGCTGCTACATACTGGTTAGGGAAAACAATTTAAGAGGAAGAGATAACACTCATAATTATGCACACACCCAACATGGAAGCACCAAGCTGTATAAGACAACTGTTAATGGACATGAAAACCCTAATATCCAATACCACAGTACTAATAAGAGACCTTAACACCCCCTTATCCCAAAAAGATAGGTGAAGCAGAAAAGATTAGCAAAGAAATAACAGAATCGAACCAATACTTGGAACAAATGAACTTAGTGGACATCTACAGAGTGTTCCACCCAACCACTTCTGAATATACATTTTTTCAGCTGCTAATGGGACATTTTCTAAATAGACCATATACTAATTCATAGGTCATGCTTACATATACGCAAGAAAACAAATTATCCCATGAATATCATCTGATCACAGTTCAATGAAACTGGAAATAATTGACAAAAGAAATCACAAAAACACCATAAACACATGGAAATTAAACAGCATCCTCCTCAGAAACCAATGAGCTACAGATGAAATTAAACAATATCTACTATTCAATGATAACTCAAGCACAACTTATTGGAATTTACAGAATGCAATGAAAGAAGTTCATAGAGGGAAATTTATAGCTCTGAACATTAAGAAAACAAAATGGGAACAGATAAACACTCTAATGCTATACCTCAATCATCTAGAAAAGAAAGAACAAGCCAAACCAAAGCCCAAAGATGGGAGGAAATTATAAAGATGAGAGCAGAAATTAATTCAGTTGAGACGAAGAAAACAATACAAAGGATTAATGAATCAAAAAGTAGGTTCTTTGAAAAATTAAATAAAATTGATAAGCCCCTACTTAATCTTATAAAAAGAATAAAAAAAACCCCTCAAATTCAAGCAATCAGGAATGAAAAGGGTGAAATTATCACAGACCCAGTGGAGATAAAGAAGATCTTTCAGAGCTACTTTGAAAATCTTTACTCTCACAGAATTGAAGATGCAGATGAAATGGACAGATTCCTAGAAAGGTACAAATTACCAAAACTGAATCAAGAATATATAAGAATTCTTAGTAACCCAATAACAGCCAATGAAATACAAATGATAATAATAATAATAATAATAATAATAATAATAATAATAATAATAATACCCTACCAACAAAGAAAAGTCCAGGTCCTTATGGATTCACCACTGAATTCTATAAGAAATTTACAGAAGATATAATTGTAATTCTCCTCAAATTTCAAGGAAATTGAAAAAGAAACAATCTTCCCAAAAACATTCCTGGAGGCAAGTAATATACTGATAGCAAAACCAGAGAAAGATGCAACTAAAAACCAGAACTATAAGCCAATCGCTCTCATGAACACAGATGCAAAAATCCTCAATAAAATCCTCACAAATAGAATACAGCAAATCATTAAGAAGATTATATACCATGATCCTGTAGTATTCATCCCAGAGATGCAAGGGTGGTTCAACATACAGAAATCTATAAATGTAATGCACTATATCAACAGAGCTAGTTCCACACAGATTGGAATCAATATGGAAACTCCTTTAAAAAGTAGGACTGGAAGTCCCATTCAATCCAGCTATTTCCCTACTGGGAATTTCCCAGGAGAATGGAACACATCATATCATAGTGATATTTGTGCACCTATGTTTATAGCAGCACATTTTGTGATAGCCAAATCCTGGAAACAACCAAAATGCCCATCACCTGAAGAATGGTTGAAAAGGTGTGCTGTTTTTATACATGGAATATTAGTCAGCTGTACAAAATGACAAAGTCAAAGCCTTTATCTATAAGTGGATGTATCTTGAACATATACTCATAAGTGAAATAAACCAGACACACATGTGTAAATATCATATAGTCTCCCTAGTATAAGAACTCAAAAGAAGAAATAAAAATGCAAAGGTATAATATAGTTAAATGGAAAGTGAGAATTTAAGGGTTAAACAATGAAAAGAGAGCTAGGAGGAAAATTATGAAACTTGTTAGGGACAAAACCATGCACTTATATACAAAAGATGGTTAAGACACTCTCCAACAGATCTTTGAAACTAGCAGGTAATTGGTAGAATTTACACCCTGACTATCTACATATATACTAATATCTGTGAACTAAGCAAATATACTGAGAATAGCAATGTGTAATACTAAAACCATGCTTGGAATGCCTATCATTCTGGCCTTCTAATTATTCACTGCTTCTAATGTCATATTGATTGTTGCTATACTCTCTCAAATAAATGCTTGATTAAAAATAAAAGAAGGAAAGAAAAAAGAAAGAAAGAAAGAAAGAAAGAAAGAAAGAAAGAAAGAAAGAAAGAAAGAAAGAAAGAAAGAAAGAAAATAGAATACGAGACTAGGAAAAAAGGCCATAGAAGCGTAATGCTATAATTTTGTAAATGGTTAGGTTCTAAAATATCTCTGTAACAATGTATACTTGTTCTTTTTTAAACATTCTATAGTGGTTTTAAAGTTAAAATATCAATCGATGGAAAAATACCTGTTTCATGTTATGTCTAAGGCATTTAATATTCAGAAAGATAGTTTCTGAATATAGAAAGATATTCTTTCTATATCTAAAGATAGTTTAGCTCAAGTTCCTAAGTTATAGGGAAGAATATCATCAAGCTTCTCTTCTGGATGAACAACTTCAGTTGACCATCCAAATAATTGGGAAAAAGAAGCGATACAAATATAGTCAATATTTTGGCGCTAGTTCTTTAAGGTCAGTGAGAACATGGAACATAAAAGAACCTGTACTATAATAGCATATAACTCAGTGGAGTCCCAAATTTCCTGTTTGAGTTGATTATGGGGCCGCAGAGGAGCGTGATCCATCATGTACAGTGTGCCTAAGGAGAATCACCTAGAGAGTAAACATTCTCTCAGGCTTCCACAGAGAGCAAAATGGCCAAGCAATGGTTGTGATTCATCCGGATGGCTGACACTGACAAAAGTTCTGCAAACTGTGGTACCACAGTTTCAGGGTAAACCCTAGGGGAACCTGACTGACCTTGTCAGATACAAAATTACATATTTTTTGTAACATAGGTTTTGCTTTATGTTGGTCTTAACCATCCAGGAGAAAAGTCTAACCATAAGGTATGCAAAACAAAGCCATATTAATATGCTGAGTTGTAAAAGGCTCAAGTCAACACCCCTGATAATGCCAGATGAGCTGCTAATCCACTACTGTTATAGACTACTGGATTAAATATACAGTTAGTTTCCCTTTGTGCAATGAAAAGAAAGATCTGTACTAAGGAAGTTTAGATAAGAAATGATGTCTGATCATGTACTCTGAATAACTATGGTGAAAACAACATTATGAATGTATTAATTTTTATAAAAATAATGAAAATGAAGAAATTATAGGATTAAATGTATTTACATAAAATGCATCAAAATACAAAGTTATCTTTAGACACACAGGTTTTTTTTTCTGTAACTTGAATTTCTTTTAAATAAATTTTTAAAAAGGTGGAAAAAACAATGTAATAGAAATTCACCCTAGCTAACAAGGTAAATATTAACTAATTTGCCAATTCTAACTCAACATATAATTGAGACAATATTCAAGTCTGAAAAGGCAATACGAGCAGAGAGCAAGTGTGCTTTTCACTTATGCTTTTTTTCTCTTGATGTCTGCTCTATTGTTTGTGCACGGGAGAGTGTTTAAAATAGATTGTTATATTTTTCTATGAACCAAAAAGTTTTCTATGAACCAAAAATTGACTTCTTTTAAAGAAAGTATACCGTATAGACCTAGCAAGTGAATAAGGTAATATCTTTATTCATCAAAATTTCTGTTTGCAAACAATTTGTTTCATGGATAAAAGTGGTGGGCAATATTTTGCTTCCAGTGGCAAACTCCACATTAGGTGACAAACAAAACTATGCAAACATAAGCAGAGCCATTTTCCTCAAATTTGCAAAGCAAATTAAGTTTTAGATTGAGGTGCCACTGTACATTAGAACATATGATAAGGAAATATTGTAGCTGGCCACAAATATGCTGAGAATCTCCTGGCAGGGAATCTACCTAGACGTAACAAAAGAAATACAGAAAGGCATAAAGCTTTGGTTATTACCCATGTCGTTTCATTGACTACAAGTAATGTTATAGGTACTATACTTGAAAATTCCTAAGATGGTTGCATTTAGCATTTATATTTATGATGGCTCCCCAAATCTCCTGTGTTTAGAAATTATTTTTATTGTAATTTTCTTTTATCTTGAGGAGTACAAAGAAAAAAGAGCACGAAAAACAACAATAAAGACAGAAATAGGGCAACATAACAAGACGTATATTAGAGATATTTTGTTTGTTTGTTTTTGTTTTTGCAGTACTGGGAATGAACTCAGGACCTTGCACATGCCAGGTAGGCACTTATGCCACTGAGCTGTCTTCCCAGCTCATCTCTTGTTTCAGAAAGTGACTGGGTCAAGGAAGGGTGCTTAGCAGTGGTGAGTTTAACAGCCGAATGTGCTGTTTGATGGGTCTGATTGGAGCTGGGTCACTGAGGGTTGAGACTGGGCAATACATACCACCTTATCTAACTGTTCTCTCTGTGTCCTGACTTGCTGACTGCCATGGTGTAGTATCTGCTTCTCCAATGTGTCCCTCCACCTTCCTCATGTAACCATGGACTGAAACAATGTAAGTCTTTCCTCCTTTAAGTTTTGGGTAATTTGCCCCAGTGATAGGAAGGTGGCTAAGATTAACAAATTCCACAAACACTACAAAAAGAAGAGTCCCAGTGTTGTTCTCCTTTCAAGTACTTAAATGGAATTTCTAAAGGCTGTGTGTACAGGAGGAATTTCTCAATATTTCATCTTTACCTTGTTTGATTTAGCATGTGAAAAATTGAAAGTTGTGTTAATGAGACTTAAAGGTACATTATACAGAAGATAAAATGTTTATTAATTTTCCCTAGTGCATTTCTAATCAGCATCATAGCCTTTTAAGGATCCTATTTTAAACAAGAATTCTTCATTGGCTGAATGTTCGAATTAAAAAAAGTCATACTTTATAAAACACCATCCGATTCTAATGTTTCATCCCCCATAAAAAGCTACTGGTTGCATTTTCCCGCTCTAAATAGGATTTTGTGGAGAGAGAACAGTATACTAAAAAGTACAGAAAAGTATGAATTATAGGAAAATGTGCAGCATCTTTGTCAATCCTAGACTATTTTAATAGCAAGGAGTCTTCTTAGTTTGGGATTTTATATACTATATCATCACCTGGATAGTTTGAAAGCAGGATAGCTTTCTGATTACTGAATAGGAAGAGTCTAAGATCAAATCACTGGCAGATATGGTACCTGACAAATGCCTGCTATTTTGTTCACAGATGGCCATATTTTTACTGTGTCCTAAATAAGGAGGCCAGGAAGCTCTTTACAAAGACGTTCATATCATTGATGATGGCTTCACCTTCAAGACCTTATTAGCGCTAGACAGCATTCCACTGATGGATAAGTTTTAACATAGGAATTTTGAAAAACACTCAGTCCATAGCAAAGGTTAAAACACATATTCTGCTATTACGGTGCTAACTATAAAAGTCACAGGAATGTTAAAGATGAAGAATGAGAACTTAAAAGAATGTCAAGCCTCTGATGGAAACTCGCATTTTAGCAAGGTATGAAGATATAGTAAAGAATCGTCTAGAAGGAAAAGTCCTCTGCCCTGACAATCACTGACCCAGGAATATATTTGTTTAAAGAAGACATATAGAATTATGTGTTTCCATAACTATTTGTGCAGCATTTTTCTGCATCAAATTCTTATCCCTTCCCTTGGTAAAATAAAAATTTCCTTCTTTCTTTCTTTCTTTCTTTCTTTCTTTCTTTCTTTCTTTCTTTCTTTCTTTCTTTCTTTCTTTCCTTCCTTCCTTCCTTCCTTCCTTCCTTCCTTCCCTCCTATCTTCCTTCCCGTCTTCTTCAGAAAATATGTGGGGGGTCCTGGGGATGCAGAGATGAGGGACTCTTCGGCTGATCATGAGGGCAAGTAGAGTCATACAAGACCATTAATAAAGGCCAGCAGATACTGCTTGACATGTATGTTGCACCATAACGAAAATTTTCCACACAGTATTCTCTTTAAACCTTATATAATGTCTGAGAAATAGGTCTTGTCAGTCCTTCAAATTGTCTCAGTGTCACACAATAAACATCTCTTGTCTTCATAGTATACAAAAAGTGACTTCCTAAGAATTAAAAGATAATCCTGTTTGATTCTGATTTATGCTTTCTTCTCTTTGCTGTGTAGTGGATCAAATCTAGGACTTTTGCACTGAGCTAAATATCCAGACTGCACCCCAAGATCCTTTATGCTTTTTTTTTTTTTTTTTTGAAATATGGTGCTCTTGAGTCACTAAATCACCCAGGTTGGCTCCAGCCTGCAGTATTGCTTCCTCAGACTCTAGACATGCACTATATTTGGCCTGATTTAGACTTTAGAAATCATTTACTGCCTTGTTTGATAAGTATCCTTTCAGATCCAGCTTAAAGGTGTAATCCTATCTTATTTTCTTTGAAAATTCTCCCTATACTGTTTAATCACATTTTCTCTATTCTATCCTCCTATATTCCTTACTAGCATGCATTTCGTATTCACTTCCTGTTACACTCTGATGAGAAAGCTCTGAAGCAGATTCCATCTCTGACCCTTGGGCGCAGCACTGTCTCCTGGCACAGAAGCTCTGCAGCACGTGGCAGGCGAGGATGGCCTTTATGACTGATCAACACAAGAGAGCTTTGCTGAGATTGCACTCAGCTGCCTACAGGCTGCAGACTGTGTGGTTTTTCCTTCCAGAGTTCAAAAGCATGCTGAAATTTGGAAATAAGTTTCCCTTAAATTCTAGGTTGCCTAGGTATTTTATAAAAAAAAAAGATCTAAGAATATTCATTGGTTAGGCATTCCTCTCTCATGACAGTGGGCTGGAGCCAGTGGCTCCATCTGCCTCCAGGGGGCTGCAATGGCTGCTCCCCATGTTCCCATTCTGCTTCTCCACTGAGGAATCTGCACCTGCACTTGCACAAAACTGTTGCCACTATTTCTAGTCTTTCTTCTCTCTTCAAGTGTCTTATTCTCTATAAATCCATAAACTTTTTGCTGTGCATAAAATAAATTTCAAGAGAAAAACAGCTACAAATGAAATTCAAAGCTATCAAAATGCTGTCAGTAAAACACAAAAAACGATGCTGTACTCATCTGAAACTAGTATACTTATATAACTTAAGGAGACTGATACACCTAGGACTCCTCATTGCTATGGAAATATTAAAATGTACACTGGGGCTATTCTCACCAATGGCTGCCATATGTAATTTCTCACCTCAAAAATGCAGGTTGCTGTAGTCAATTTATAACTGAGTCATAGCTTTTGCACTGCAATTTAGGCTTACACATGAAATGTGCAAACAGGGTTATAGTGATTATAGTGGATATAATTATAGAAAAAAATTATTAATTCAAAAATGAGGTCAAGCTTTCCTTCATGCTGTTGTCAGTTTATGCAAAGGCTTTCTAAACAAATATATATATAGCAAATTTTATAAAACCATTTAGTTGACAAATTTAGAGTCATAAATTGCTAACAATATAAGTGCATTGTAAGGAAAACTTAGGTACTGCTTATGCTGGTATTTCAATATAATAAATGCAAATCATTTTTATGTCTTCTGTGAGGCAGAACTTCTTGACAGCTTTTTAAACCTACTTCAAGTTGTAATATTTATTTGAAAACAATATTATATTGTTCCTGTGAAGTGTATGTTGAACACTGAATTTTTATCACCTCAGACATGTCTGTTCTCCAAGTTAACTCACCCTAGCTAGTAAAGTACAAAAAAGTAATAGTAATTTTAACAGTAAGTTCCTATTAGCCATGTCAAACCTCCATAAATATAAACCACTATATTTTTAGGATGCTTTAATAAGAGTTGATAGAAAAAGAGCAAAAACTTGAAGATGATGTGTAGTAGGTGAAGCCCCACTGTATCAGGGAGAATAGCAATTTAGTTCAGTTTGGTTTTGTCTAGTCACAGATAGAAATGCCCCCACAAAATCTTTAGAAGCTTAACCACAGGTGAAACTGAGAAGGCCAAAAGCTCGGGTGTGTGTGTGTGTGTGTGTGTGTGTGTGTGTGAGTGTGTGTAGCAATACATTGTGGGTCATTCCACCATCCCAGTATGCTTAGGAGCACAAATGAGTATCTTACCTTTTTGACAATCACTCACAAAAAATATATTTTATGCTTCTGAAAATAATGTTAAATACAATTAAAACTGATGACAAGTTCATTTCCTACCTGGGTAACTTTCTCTGTCACATTGTGGGTTCGTTCTTTAACTTTGGGAGCAATAATAGTTTTATCTGAAGAAGGAGGTGATGTATTCTTTTTTTCAGTTTTGACATCTGAAAAATTCAGAGTAAGCTGTGGAATCTTGTTAATGGTGCTGTATTTGTTGAGATTTGAATCCGATGTGGATCCCAGGAGGCTTGACTTGATATGATTAAAAGGCCCTAAAAAAATTGGAAAGTGTTGGTAAATAGTAATATCAAAAACAATTTTAAAAACAGAAACGATTCCAAGTCCCCTGCTAATGATCCATGACCAATGTGGCCTTGATTCAGTTGCATTCATAGCTAATAAATCCAGGTAATACCTGCACGTAAAACTTAGGGTCACCTTCTGTCACGCGGAGGGTGATGTGAGTATCAAGAAAAGCTTGGGCTTGGGTGCATCCAGATAGAAAATGGTATCTAAAGCCCTTAGTTTTTTTTTTTTTTTTTTTTTTTTTTTGTCACCCAAAACTGATAGAAGAAATTGCTTCCTGCTATTGGCTGCAATTGGCTGAATTCTATCTTCAAAATTTTTCGTGAAGTTTGTTTTATAATCTGGGGACTATTGAAGGAAGAACTTGCCTAAGGTTAAAATAATGTTGGCCATGGAATTTATCAATGGGCCATACATTCATGAAGTTTATCCTGTACCAATTCAATCTACTCTTTCCTGTACTACCGAGAATTAATGGTCCTCTGGGTCTTTGCTTCCTTTTACTAATTGTGTGAAATGCCCCCACAAAGTCTTTAGAAGCTTGAACCAAGGTGAAACTGAAAAGGGCAAAAGCTTGTGTGTGTGTGTGTGTGTGTGTGTGTGTGTGTGTGTGTGTGTGTGCACACTCTATTAGAAATTTTAAAATCCTGTATTTTCAATCTTTCTTTCCATTTTTTTTCTCTTATTTAGGTTGAAGAGTAAACATTTTCCAAGGAAGGAGAAAAGACATTGCATAAATCTTATAAGAAAAAAGCTCTGGTAAATATGACTCTTATTAGGAATGGACGCGGTTAGGTAACAGAACATGTTTGTGGTTGGTAATTTCCAGTCGTTCTGTTCCCACTATAATCCTCTGACAAGTTCTAACACCCGTGTTGCCTTTGTGTGTGGTAGACTATCAGCATCTGAATCTTGCCTGTTGCATAGAGTCAGAAGATGTTCCAAAGAGTTCCTTGTGCAATGGGCATATTTTTATAAAATTATTTGGCTGTTAAAAGTTAATACCAGGAAGAATTTTCTAAAATTCTGGGTCCAAATGTATTATACAGTATTTTCCTACCGCAGGGTGGTTAAAACATACATATTTCACGAATTAAGTTCCACATGGCATATTTTGCTTTATGTTATTTTATTCCCATTGACGCTGACATACACTCATTTTAGGGGTCAAAATGTGCTTTAAGCATCAGGCGAAACATAAATACTTCAAAAAGAGATGTATATGTTGCATGTTTTAAATTTCACTGATCAGTCAACTCAGGACAAATATAATGCTAAGAACAATACTATACTCATAATTTATTTATAGTTACTGTGTGGAAAATCACACTGTAGTTTCATCTAAATGTGTACACTCATTTATTATAAACTTGGAAGTAACTTAAAACTTTTATGTATTTAACAAATGTTATACTTATTTAATTGCATTTCTCTTCACTCCTTTGATGATAGTAAGTCCGTGTAGGTGAAAATATCATTGAGCTCTCTGAGCTTTATTGTCCAGGTGTGCTTATTTGTTTACAGGGGTCAGAGTAAAAAATAAAATCTAGTTAGACAGCATTATGTTCAGATAGGTCTCTGACAGAAAGACCATCCTCCAGGTCCTCACAGAAATTTTACTGTTCACATTTATTTATTATTATTGTTATATACCTCAGATAACATTGCATTGCTTTGAGCATGCTATATGCATATTTAGGCACATATTTTAATATTTAAAATTTTTAAAATATGCTTGGCCTTCACACTAGCTATTCGTTATCTTTCCCAGTTTTAATGCTGCAATTTCATGCTTCTTGAATTTTCACTGCATTTGGATAAGGATAAGATACTGTTGATGGTAGAGTTCAGGTCTACAGTTATATAGTTATAATGATAGTTAAATTGTATTAAAATCCTTGAAATTCATGTTTTAATTTTCTTTTTATATCACCTTGCTTTATGTAGAATTTCTATGTCAAATTGTACACAAAAGATGTTTTGGGTGAAATACAGACCATCTATGAAAACAGAAAAGCCCAGCTAGTGTACTGTGGTTGTTCTTGTTGCTACCAATTCCAATGCAATACACAGGCTATACTTATAATGCCATGGCCTCCACAATGGGAGCTGTACCAGTGGGGCATTTGTGAGGGTATTTCCAATTTTCATAAAAATGGAAGAATTTGAATATCAGTCACAATCATCTTGATAAATTATTCCAGTGTCCCAAGGGACATTCATGGAGATAAAAAGGCTGTCTATAATAATCTGAATCTTGAACTAGTTTCACATAAAATAAAGAAAAAATATAAACGTTCATATTCAGAACTAACATGTTATGAAGAAAGCAATATTGTTTTGCTCACAGATTTGTTAAAATCTGTTAGTTGCTTTTGGGAAATTGTGTTCTCTGTGGTGTCTTTGTGTTGTATGGCCAACACAAAGTTCTGGAGTTTAAATCCCAGACTGTATCACATTTATCATATGTAAATAGGGAAACTAAAACATTCGGGTCCTTTTTGTCTGTTGGGGAACAAAAGGTATCAAATTTGAAGAGAATTATATGAATCAGGTTAAAATCATGAATAATAATACTTTTTTAATGAATAATGATTCTTTTAAAATATTTAGCTTTATTATTATATGCATGAGGATTGATATATGAAATGAAAATCTGTGTGCTAAATAATAGTTAAATACTTTATTAGTCTTGGGATCACCAGTTGGGGTCCAATCCTGTTCTCATAACTCTCCACAGATCTGTCAGCCCTTCTTGGTAATTTTTTGGTGATCATTTCTTCAATTAATATAGGCTTTCAAGTTAGTTTTTAAAAATATGAATATCACTCTAATATCGAGTGATTATTTCTTCTGTGAAATTGTTATTAGAATTTACCATACAGGGGCCCGGCGGGAAGGCTCAATGGTGTAAAGTGCCTGCTTGGGAAAGCTTGGGCAGCTTCAGGGACCGCGGTTCGATCCCCGGCACCACATGCTGCGCCAGCCCTGCCCTTGGGGTGGGCTGAAACAGCCATAAAAATGAGTGAATAAACAAATAAAGGTTTTGAAAAAAAATAATAATTTACCATACAGAGAAATATTTTGACAAGATATTTAAATTTAAGAGCCAGATCACATGCGAGAAACTTATACTTTCTAATTTGTCTGTAGTATTTTTGTTATATTATTATTTTGATTATTTTACATTTTTAACATTCATATATATATGAATGTTTTATATATATATATATATATATATATATATATATATATATATATCAAATTTTTATTATTCATTCCAAATACCAGTTATTTTATTATGAACCCATATGCCTACATTATCATTTTATTAATTCACATATAGATTGTTTCCTTCTGTCTTTAATGATTTTATTTTTATTTATTTATTTATTTTGTCTTTTTGAGACAGGGTCTTGTTATGTAGTTCAGGCTGGCCTTGAGCTCACTTTTGTAGCCCAGGTTGGTCTCGAACTTGCACCGATCCTCCTGCCTCAGCCTCCCGAGTGCTGGGATTACAGGTGTGCGCCACCATGCCCAGCTTTAATGATTTTAAAGGCAATATTTTTTTTTTTTTTTTTTTTTTGTCTTTTTGAGACAGGGTCTCGCTATGCAGTTGAGGCTGGTCCTGAGCTCACTTTTGTAGCCCAGGCTGGTCTCGAACTCGCACCGATCCTCCTGCCTCAGCCTCCCGAGTGCTGGGATTACAGGCGTGAGCCACCACGCCCAGCCATATTTTTCTTATATTTAATTGTTTCACTATGTTTTTAGTATATTTATAGCTGAATACTAGCATTTTGGAATAACTATCATTTGAATATAAATTGCCTTCCTTTTATAACTACTTAGATTAGGAACTACAAGTTACTGCATCCTGTGCAATAGAGATCATCATGATTCTCTCTATTGCTTTTGAATCTGATTTTTGTGTGTAGACGTCTTCTAGAATCAAGATGATTAGTGTTGGCTTAGGTTCCTCTAAAATCATATCTATAACCTAATAATAATGTCCAATGATTTATGGTAAGAATTAATAACTTTATTTCAACAGCTCTGCATTGAGCCTGACAGAATAGGAGGCCAAATAGATCTAAGAGGCAAGGACCACAGACTGGAATGTAGGCGCTCCTACCTCCCATGTTTGTATTCAGAGAGGCCTTTGTGGAGGACACAAAGGTGAAAGGCAGCCTCCCTGAGAGATCATGAACAGAGGAATTTACGATTCTAATGAAAGGAAGGAGCGTACCCTGAAAAACAAAGTAAATCAACTTAGAGAAAATGAATGGGCAGAAGTAAGAAAAATAATTGATTCTGCTGAAAGGAGTATAAAACTCAAAAGTATACAGAGGGACTAAATTTCTTACAAAGTAGCATTTTCAAAATAAATGACCAGATTAAATTATTCAATATATTAGAAGGAGTAAAACAGATGACCAAGTAAACTAAACCAACATTTAAACTTTTAATATGCTGCAAGAATCTGGTTAAATATGAAGTGAATAATGTGCAACTGCAAGATTATTCTACATTCAGAGATCAAGCTATAGGATAAAGCAAAAACTTGGAAAAATTTAGGTTAAAAATTCAAAATTTACATGATTAAAGTATTTAAATATATTATGAGTAATGAAACATTAAAGAATATAATTACTTTTAGACAGAAGTATAGCTAAGTTCTTCTGAAATACCTACATATTTCTAAAATATTTTAAAATTTATTGTTGAGGGAAAAATAAAGCAAGAAAGGATTAATTTTAGTTTTGAATCACCAAGTTTGTGTACAATATTTCTTAGAATATTGGACTTACTTGGTTAATGTTTAGTAGAAGTTAGATAAGGTGGTTAACAATTAGGAAAGCATTTAGTAATTAAGTCTTATAAAATCATCTTATGAATGACTGAAGTGAGATTAAGTACCCCTCTTGCATGCTAAATAAATTACTAAAAATGTGATATACACATCTACATGGATTGAGTATGCAATTTATTTGAAGTAGCTTTTTCACTCCTTGATAACAGGTTATACTTTATAAAATGGGAAACTGAAATTTTTAAAATGAAACAAAATAGAACACAAGAAAGGGAAGTAGAAATTATTTTAATTTGGAAGAAAAGTACCAATTTGTTGTATTGGTTTTGTAGTACTGTGTTAAGGTTAGCATAGACAGAGATATTGTACAAGAATTTCTAAATAATCAAGATAGGGAAAGGAGGAAGAATACATTTCAGTAAGCTGGATTTAGGCTGGTTGTTTGTACAATAGGAACTAAAACAGACTTCCCAAGACAGTTAAACAATGGCCTCTTCTGGAGACAAAGATGCTGGTGTCACTTGTACAAAGGAATCGGCCAACATCTCACCTAAAGGAAAAAAGATCAGACGATGTTGAAGACCTTCCGAACAGATTCCTAAGTCACTTTTGTCTTGTAACAAAACTATTTTTGGTTGAAATAATTATTGAACTAATCAATTGTAATTATGAATTTTGTGTGCAAAGTTGTTTAGAAATGTATTTTTTATTTTGTAGTTTTAAAAATTTAAATTGGAATTTATCTTTGACACAAAGCCAAAAGTTTTAAAAATCTCAATGTAACATTCCTCATGTAATTAATATAGTGATTATCCTGTGAAAATCTTAAAGGTGAAGGTACTTCCATATTGTTTAATAGTTCTTAAAACTAGAATATGAAGAAATTATGAAAACTTGGGAAGGCATATTTATATTAAAGTTGTATTAATTTTGCAAACATTTTCTCTAATTTAGGGGTTTAATGTTATAATTATTAGTATGTTAAAACATTCGATGACGATTTAGAAAATATTAATCCTGAATTCTGGTGTACAGTTCTATTGTTATTGAACTGAAGTCTAAATTTTATTCAGACTATTTCTACTGCAAGGCAGGAGAAGGCAACTGAAGATGAAGAGTTGATTTAATGAATTAGATTATAAAATTAAAACTAAAATGAATGTAGTTTGACAGGTAAACTACTAATGTCAACAGGAGCCAGTCTAATTTTTATTTATTGAGCAAAAAAAAATTCAATTCATTGCAGAAAAGCACTAGAAGTTAATGTCTACTAATTTATTGCTAACTATCAAATACTAAGCCTGCCATATGCCACATAGGCAAAACATATCTATATGCTGCTTCTTGAGGTTACATTCTCAATTGTGTAACTGAAATCATTACCCTAGTGACACTAATTTGACATTAATTTGTTCTCTTTTAGAAATCACATTGGACAGGCCAAGGGCAGAAAAATTATATACAATATATGGAATCCTATCTCACTCTTGGAGATAATCTGCGAAGACCTTTACCAAAAAGCTTGCAAAATAAAGTTTGCGGGAGTAAGGAGAAACTGATGCAATTTCATTATTTTTAAATTATCCTAGGCTGCTGACTAGGAAACATTCTTGGCTTTCACTGCTATTTATTCATTACCAGCACCAGCTCTGACATATTTAAGGAAGCAACAGAGAAATCAATACATAAAACTTCACAGTGGTTAGAGTACCAATGACATGGAAATAGCGGAAACAGTTCTAAGTAATGATGGTAACTGGTGGAGACGGGTTCATGCAGCACACATGCACGAAGTGAATCACTGTCACCACTGGCACATCTACAACAGCATGCACAGCCTA
This sequence comes from Myocastor coypus, assembly GCA_004027025.1. Taxonomy (NCBI): domain Eukaryota; kingdom Metazoa; phylum Chordata; class Mammalia; order Rodentia; family Myocastoridae; genus Myocastor; species Myocastor coypus. The sequence goes on along the minus strand of PVJA010026834.1, from coordinate 6,936 downwards.
GGCCAAAAGACCAAATCGAGAATTTTTGGTTTGAAAAGAATAATACAGTTTTCATGTTCTACTGTGGTATAGTAGAAAACAGAAATGAATTTCAAATTTTTAGCCAAATCCAAATTTAGGCAGAGTTTTGTCCAATTAATCAATATCCTATAAAAGCTGTAGGTCAAACTTTGATTTCAGAATAATATACAACACAGCTTGAAAATGATTAAAATAGAATATAAAAATATAAAATGACTCTCATGCATGTACAATGTACTACTACAGTAAGCTTAAAACCATACCCCCTGCCATCCAGGAACGTGAAACTAGTTTTAAGGAAACAAAAGAGGAACAAATGAAGTAATGCTGTCATATAGCACATTTTTTAATTTTTAAGTTTAATCATCATGTTAAAAGTTTCCCCTGAGATAGGCTTATGTGCTTATTTTACACTGAAATACATTTAGCTTCATATTTGTTTCTTTCCAGATGATTTAAATATTTATGAAGTGATCATTGTCGTCCTATGAGTACACTTCTTGTAGGAAAAGGTGTTCATAATTATTTTGATGACACAGCTAGCCAGGTTAACAATGTCTCCAGCAAAATCAAGCCATGATGTCTCCACCAGGCACCTGGACTAGCTAGCGGCAGCATGGCGAGGTGGCACTGGACAGGGCATACAGCAGGCAAGTTCACATGCCGAGTAAAGGGGCACTGTAAGCGTCAGCCATGAAATTTGAGTTTGTACGTTACCTTTGACATTGCGACCATTGTCTGTTTTGAGCATACAAGGACAAAAAGAAGAGAGAAACAGAAAAAGAAGAGAGAAACATAAAAGAGAAGACTAAAATTATCGTATAGACACTGAATTAGCTTTGTAAAAACAATCATATAAAATAGGATGTGATGATTGAAAAATGTATGTTTCATTGAAATGAACATTGTATACTACTGAGCCAACAAAATTCATGGAGTAGAAATATCTGTCATGGTAAATGCTCTTGGTTAAACAAGGGCAATAACTATTTCATTTAATTTAAACCAATTCAAAGCATAGATTTTGTAATTGTGACAGTTTGGGGAAATCTGTCCACAGTGCCTGGAATTGTGGTAAACTTCAGCCTTGTCAGATGACAGTGCTGGTTTCCCCTTAGGTACTTCCTACAATCTATTCAAGTGAAGACAACACATTTGGCATGTTAAGGTGATATATATATATATATATATAATCTACCATGTTAGTGAGGAAAAATTTTACTAAGATAATAGTTTAACAAACCAAATTGCATTAATCATAATTTTGTAATTTTTCCTCTACTGCCAAATGTTCTTCAATGTATATTATTTAAAAAGTCAGTCTTATCAAAACATAGCAACTATAACTAAGTCATTATTAGGCAATAACAATGGCAAAAACTCAGTGAATTTGACTATATAAAGAAAACGTATATGCCTTTTATTTATGTGTCAAAATATCAGTCACTAGAATATTCAGGATATTTTGTATTAAATTGGTCTGTTTTTAAATCTTATAGTAGTGTTTCTAAATTTATTTTGAGATTGAAAAATATAAATTTTGAGTATGTGTTGCTAACAAAATATGTATTACTAGCTTTGAGGCACAAGCTCAAAATAAATGAAGTCACATCAAACCATTGAAATATATCAAGATTTGAAAAATTTGTTCAACTTTTAGTGGACAAATATATTATCACTGCACACATTTAAAGTCCTAGAAATAGCATAATTATTTCAAAGCTTCCATTTATAGCAATTCCAATAGTGTGACATTTTGAATTAGTAGAATAGGCTTGACATAGATAGAGATACATAAATAAAACGTCACTATTGACAAGAACTTTCTTTCCTTTTGAGGTAATCACAAAAATTAATTGGGATAGAAGAGATTTTGATTACACAGAAAAAATTTCTTGGTCAGAAGCTTGGTCTAAAAACTGTAATAAAATAACAGGTTCTTGTAAGTAACTATGAATTATAAATATGGTCTACAAATTTAGAAGTTATGAAGAAAGATTTACAAATTCTCGGAAAGTTGACAAAAGGTTACACTACATAAAGGCATCCTTTCTGTCTCCAGACATAGTAAGAGTGCTATGCTAAGCACAGTACTAAGACCTTACTTGCCCTCCAGGTACTGTAATATTGCAGATATTAGGATAGTTAGAACCTTTTGTAGCAATTTGATAGCCTAATTTCATGTTTATTAACTCTAATGATAAACAACTGAGGTTTGCATTTTGTATGTCTATGGCAAATTTTGTTTGTCTAGAAATGCATTTTTATTGAATTTACAAACGTGTAGGAATATGTAGCCTAGAAAAAGATTGTGGTCCTTCACTAAGATGGTTTGAGAAGTGCAGTCCTAAGGGAGAAATAAATGGGAGGATTACATAAACTGTTATTTACTAATAATATATTTGCAAAATATTTAAAGTTCTGGAATGATAGCCTATAACAGGCAAAGTGAAACAAAATCTGAATTCAAAACTGGGTGATTAGGATTTTACCTACTCAGTGTTATGGATTCATAAAGTTGAAAAGAACTGTGTGGTTTTTCATCAACTTAAAAACAGCTCAGTTTTAGAGATATGTAAAATTATGTTGCCTTGGGAAGAACAGTTTGTTCTATATCTGTAAACAATTTTGTACCTAACATTGCTCTAAAACTAAAGTATAAAATGCCTTTTAAATTTATTAATCTGTAGTCACATGATGACCTGCTGCATCCCAAGCAAATGATACGTCTTCTGAAAATAACCTAGTTTGGGTGCAGAGAGAAACTGAGGATGATCTTGACACCAAGTATCCAAATAGAGTACTTCTAATGAAAAATAATTACTAAGTCATCCTTTTCTATAATTTTGTCAGTAACTAAGTGCTAAGTGGAGATGGCATAGCTTGAAAGCAATAACATTTTGCAGCCAGTCTGAACTTCCCAAATTTGGGAAAACAATAGGACATTCAGCTAACTGAAGAAGACAAACTACAGAGAGCCACTATCAAAACAAGGATAAAATCTGTAGGATGTATTGATTGTGTATCAGGTTGATTTTCAAATTTAGTGTTGCTTAGTGTTACTATCCCAGTAATTCCAGTTGTCAAATCTCTGAAAGGATACTTTTCGAAGAGTTGCAATGTTTGTTAAAAACGGCTATCCTAGATGGACTGTGTAAAAGATATATTGCTCACTTAACTGGCTTTTGTGGACTTATGATTGTTATTCTTCCATGGAATCATTGGCTCAGGGTCAAATTACATAGGTTTCACCGTGGCAGGGAATACCCAGTTCACCATTACTGGAAGGTATGATTCTTTAGATGATTACCCACTTTTGGAATTGCCTTTGATTTTACTTTTTCCTTTGATTTTTCTTTTGACTATAGATTAAAATGGGTGTGCTAATTGCTTTTGTATAGTTTCTCAAACCTGTCATATAGAAAAATATTATTTCTGTTTTGAGATTTGTGGTTATCTTACTGTTTTCCTGCTGAATAATTTTCTTTCAGCTTCTCTGCTTCTTTTACTTCACTGTGTTCTTCCTCTGCGTGATTCAAACCAAACACTTGGTTTAAGTTCAGAATACTATGGAATGATTAATCTACCTCTTGGTGTGTATGATTTTGGGATTCATTGTAAACATGGTCTGCTCAATGTCCGATCAACATTTATTGAGCATTTGCCATAAAACAGACTGATACTTCTGACAAGAATGCAGAAACAACTGCAGGGTTGCTCATACTAGGACAGCTCACAGCAAGATAGCTGTATATCTGTATAGCTGACAGCAACTGCAGACATATATTATGCAATAAAGTTTGAACACTCAAAGAGTCCAAAGTGTGAAATACTTGATTCTTGTGCGTTGGCAAGTAGGAAATGGGTGCTGAAGCAATTCATAGTATGAAAAGGGCCACAATGGGGAGATATTTTATCCAGAACAATGTAATCAGAGAGAGAAACCACACTAAATATCTAGGTACCTGCATAGCATTTTGGTAAGAGTTAGAACAGAGTATAGATTACAGGCGCTGGGGAAAAACCTGGTGCTGGAAGAACACCTTGCCACTGAGTAAAGTCCACATTACTCCTCTTTCTGAACTTCCTGAAGGTAAGATTCCTGTTCTAAAAGGATAACTTCCAGGCTCCACGGGGGAGAAAACTTGATAAGATGGGTAGAGAAGGGCAGCAGGCCTTGTAGGAGCCTAAACCTTTGGAATCAGAGAGGAGGGTCCAGTGTATCCACACAGACACGCCGAAGCTGAGTGACTGACAGATTCTTATAGCTGCTCAGGAAAGAGCAGGGAAGGAGGAAAAGAAATGCAGCATGGATTTGATTGTGGTCTCTAGGGACAGGCAAGCTTGGTGTGAAGCCAAACTCTGACCCTGAATAGTTCTATAACCTTGGGTCAGGTATTTATTCATTGTAGCTAAGCCACAGTTTCATTGTCGCTAGGTCTCATCTACAAAATAGGGCTTAAACTGGTTCCTAATTTATAGAGTTGCTAGGAAAAAAAATAAGAGAATTCAAGTGTGTCAATCACTTGCACTGCCTGAAGCATAGTGAATACTCCACAGGTGATGGCCATTATCATGATAATGTGTAGTCGTTATTGTGGATATTTATAGTTTCCCTACATTCATCACTGGCCCAGGAAAGAATATAAATATGCAGAAAAGCCAGACAAGAATGCCTAAATTCTCACTTTGTCTTTCAAGTTGCTTTGTGTGGTTTTCCCCACCAATGTTTTCCTCTTCTTCTTCCTAGCCATTTCTGTCAATACATCACATTTTCTATCCCTCCACTGGCTGAAAACATAGTCCTGTAATTATGGCACACCACTTTGTCTTATCTGGATGTGACCATTTGCTAAACATGGCAAAGTTAATTATGCTTGAGATGAGAGTGTTTATCACCTAGACTGATCTTGTATTAAGCATCAATTAATTAACACTCCATGTAGTGAGCAGACATGGTGATTGAATGTATCATTTGAGAAACACGGGGTAAAGAAGCCAGAAGAATCCAAATTACTCACTAAGGTGCAAAGAAAAAATGAAGATCAATTCGGAGTGTAATTCCTATATATATACATATATATTTGTAATTCCTATATTTTAATAGGCTTTAATCACAATTTTTCTTCCAAGGCACAAGGATTAATGTTGACATTAAAATCAATATAGAAATAGTTCTTTATTACTCATTAACTTATTTTTCTGTGTTTTGGAAAAAGAAACAGTGACATACCTTCACTGGCATGTCGGTCTCTAAATATGTTTTTGGGGTGGACACTGAATCCCTCTATGTCATGGACTGAAGAGGCCCTCCGGATGCTACAGAGGCTTTCCCGGGATCTAGAATGGGTCAGGTGGGAACTTGATTGCAGCATGTCAGGGTAGAGTCGGTCCCATTGTCTTTTAGGTGAGGAATGGTCAAGAGGCCCAGATATATTCACCAGGGGAGAGCACTTGCTGGGCTGTATCAAGGCTTTCGTATCATCTGCTTCAGAAGGACTGCAGCTTTCTTTTGTAGGAGACTTAAAGTGCTTCATGGCCACTGAGTCATCGCTGTGCTTAGATGAATCAATTACGACAACATCAGGGTCTTCTTGTGGTAAGGACTGCTTTCTGTAAGAGAGAACTCTCAGACCAGGGAACTTGAACCCAAAAAGTTTCCCTACAAATGGAGATAGGAAAGATCATTATTACAACACAGTGAGGTATGTCCTTTACACAAAACAAACATTGTTGACTCCTACTTAAATACCATGGAAAAATAATTATTAACCAACACTTAAAGTTGGAATGAGGCACATCAGCTGGACCAATACGATTATAAAAAGAAAACTGCAAATTCTCTGATGATTAGGGGCATCCCATTATCTAGATTAGATGACAAAAAGCTTTTATTGTCAATAAGCTAAAAATATATATCCACAGATTAGATAGGAAAAGGTGAAATCACACTTCCTAAGTGGAGGAGTGGAGGGAGAATGAGTATCTATGTGCAGCAGGGGCTGGCATATGGGGAATGAAAGGAACGTGAGAAAGGTGGAGGAGATCGGCTCTCACACTGGTAAAGCTATGTACGTATAATATTGTGAATTGAGTTTGGGTAGGGTAAGTAGGGTCAACTGTGAGTAAGAGGGTTCTTATTCAATCGGAAATTCTTGAAAGGATTTACTTTCCAAACACATGTATTGCAAAGCTAAGATGTTCTTTCTTCCTGTTTTTTTTTTTTGTGGTTATTGTTGCCACTTCAAAATCTGAGAGTTTAGCATGAAGTGTTATACATATCTCAAAGTGGATGATGCATAAAGGGCCACTAAGAATAAACAATAGAAGGTGGAATTAGAAATGTATATAATAGTTAATAAATGTGTAGAAGTTGTGATATTCAATAGTGAAGTATCGAAATAAACATGTTGGCACTAAAAATTACAAATTAAAGCAAGTGGATATTACTTTTATACCCTTAAGTTTATCAGTAAAACACACAAAAAACAAAAATCTCATATCTAATGCTATTGACAAAGAATACTTGTGACTATTCTGATACTTTGCAAGGATCTGTTTAATTAAATCTATATACTTTTCATTAAGCTCACCAACTTATATAGAGTATTGCAAAAGCTGAATATCCATTAGTAGGAGAATGGTTAAATAAGTCTAGGCATTTTTATGTTGTGGAACCATATGATATAACTGTCTTAAAAACTAAAACTGATAAGTACTTTGATTATAAGGTTGTTGAAATAGTGTTAAGTTAAAAAACCAGTTCTGAGTATGTGTGTTAATAAAATTATTTTTACTATAACAATAAAGATCTAGCCAGGTGTGGTGGCACACGCCTATAATCCCAGAACTCGGGAGGCTGAGGCAGGAGGATCCGTGCGAGTTCGAGACCAGCCTGGGCTACAAAAGTGAGCT
>PVJA010026833.1:0-29248 GCA_004027025.1 Myocastor coypus | reverse complement strand
CTTTTTTTTTTTTTTTCTAAGCAACATCAATAGGGAGGTGGGTCATGCCCACATACTGTACTCTGTAGAAAGATTGTGAGGACAATATGCAATATGTCAACTTTCAAAACAAAAGAAAGGGGAAAAGAAAAAAAAAAGTAATGTTGATTTAAAAGGGTTAATGTTTAATTGTTTGATCAATCTTATATATCTATATGTATTAATCTAAACTGATCTGATGATGAAAATATGTAATATAACCATTGTTAAATTTAAACAATAAAAATATTAAATTTAAAAAAGAAATGTAATTAGAAATGACAACAGACACACACACACACACACAAAAAAAAAAAAAAAAAGAAAGGCAAGCAATTTTACCAAACTCATCCTTTGAGGTAATTATTACTTTGATACCAAAAGCAGAGAAGGATCCAATCAAAAAAGGGAACTATAGGACTATCTCTCTAATGAGAATAGGTGCAAGAATCCTCAATTTTTCTGCAAACAGAATGCAGTAAATAAGAAAGATTATGTACCATGACTATAATTCATTCCAGAAAAGCAAGGATGGTTTAATACACATAAATCCATAAATGTAATATATCACACCAACAGAACTAAAGACAAAAATGACATGATCAACTCAATAGATGCAGAAAAAACTTTTTGACAAAATCCAACACTCATTCATGATAAAAACACTACAGAAAAATGAGAATAGATTGTTTTTATCTCAATTTGATAAAACGCCTTCTATAACAAACCAATAGCCAACATCATATTAAATGGACAAAAATTGAAAGCCTTCACTTTAAAGTCGGGAACAAGACAAAAGTTCCCACTTTATCACTCTCGTTCAACATAGTTCTGGAAGCATCAGCCAGAGCAATTAGAGAAGAAAAAGAAATAAAAAGATTAGTGATTTAATAGCCTAATTCAGTACAGTAACTGGATTCAAAGTTAACACTCAAAAATTCATAGCATTTCTATGCATAAACAATGAACACACCAAATAAGTAATTATAGAAACCATGCCTTTGTCAATAACTTCCCCAAAATAAAATGCTTAGGAATCAATCTCACAGAGGAAATAAAAGATTCATACAGCAAAAGTTATAGTACTCTGAGAAAAGAGATAAAAAGATTTCAGTAAATGTAAAGTTATTCCTTGCTTCTAGATAGTAAGAATCAACATTTTTTAAATGGCCATACTCCCAAAACTGGTATACAGATTCAATGCAATCCCTATTAAAATACCATTAATATACCTCACAGAGCTATAGAAAACATTAAAATTCATCTGAAAGCAGAAGAGACCTGGAATAGCAAAAGCAATCCTGAGTAACAAAGGAAAGGCAGAAAGCATTATAATCCCTGATTTGAAATTATACTACAAAGCTCCTGTAATAAAATCAGCATTGTGCTGGCAAAAAGCTGATCTGAGCGTCAATGGAACAGAATGAAAGATTTAGACACACCTATAAATACACTCAGTCACATTATCTTTGAGAAAGGGGCCAAACATGTTTACCAGAAGAAACATAGCCTCCTTAAAGAGTTTGCTTTTGTTTTTTAAAAAATGTATTTAGTACAGGGTCTGCACAATTCACTACATGGATCAGATTTACAGTGATCCTCCTGTTTTCAGCCTCCCAAGTGTTGCGATTACAAGTGCACATCACCATACACAGTCTCAGTCTCTGTCACAATGCACCCTAGGGGTGGGGCAGGCATGCCAGGCCAGGGATTGAACCCCAGTCCCTGCATCTGCCTAAGTAGGATCTTTAATCCGCTGAGCTGTCTGGTCAGCCCTGATAGCCTCTTTTATAAATGGCACTGGAAATACTGGCTTTCCACATGTCAAAGGCTTAAATTACACCCATGCCTATAAACATGTACAAAATTACAGTCAAAGTGGATCAAAGTTTTAAATATTAAAACTGAAACAATCTTCTGGAAGAGAAAGTAGATAGAAATCCTAAGGGCATAGGGGTAGGTAAAGAGTTCATGAACAAAAATGGGACAGCATGGGAAATACTTCAAAGAATTAACAATTGGGATCTCATCTGCTTGAAAATTTTCTGTAAGTCAAAATAAATCACTAACGGAACAAAAATAAAACCCATGAATTGGGAAAATGTATAACAGGCTGTCCTTCAGACAAAGGACTTCTATGTAGAACATGTGAAGAATTAAAAAAATAAATCAGACTTCACAAATTCAAAGACCAATGCAAATGTGGACATCTAAGATGAACGTACATTTCACAAATAAAGAGATAAAAATGGAAAATCAATATAGGCAAAAATTCTTGACATCATCGGTCATTCAAGAGAATAAAACAATGCTGAGATATCTTGTATGCCAGAAAGAATGGCTATCATCAAGAAGTCTACCAATAAGAAATGCTGGAGAAGCTGTGGAGAAAAAGGAACCCCTCTCCACTGTTGGTGGAAGTGTAACCTGGTGCAACCATTATGGAAATCAGTATGGAGATTCCTCAAAAAGCTAGGACTGGAGGTCCCACTGCAGCCAGCTATTGCCCTCCTAGGTATTTTTCCAAAAGAGCTGAAATCATCATACCACAGCGATATATGTGCACCCATGTTTATAGGAACACAAGTTGTCATAGATAAATCTTTGAAATAATCCAAATGCTCATCAACTTAAGAATGGATAAAAAGATATAGTATTTTTGCCCAATGGAATATTATTCAGCTATGAAAAAGACAAATTTTTCTACAAAAGACAAGGCTTTTGCAGAAAAATGAATGCAACTAGACTCTATGGTATTGAAATAAGTCAGATCCACACGTGCAAAGATTGTATTATCTTACTGGTGAGAACCTGAAAGAGTAAAAGCTGAATGGTACAATAGATGCTGTGAAAGGATAAGACTTTTTTCAATCAGAAGGCAAAAGTGGAAAGAGGAAAAGGAAGAGAATAAAAGATATATTTATGTGTATACACAGAAGGGCTAAGACATTAAGGACAATGTAGATACAGGCTAATGATGGTGAGTGCACCTGCAAGTCTCACTGACTTGCAGTCAGCCTTGTTAGTGGGCACGGACATTGAGCTGCTCTGCTTTATTCTGCTGCTGCCAGCTGCTCACTGAAGACCTGCTAGGAGCCTGAAGCTCTCGATCTGAAGACAGATGCAGGCTGGAAGGTTGGATAATGTGCAGAGAAAAGCAACAAAAGTGCTGAATAGCCTTGAAAATCAGATCTCGGAGGGATATTTAAGGATGTCGAGAATGGCTACAGTGTCTGGAATCATGATGTAGCTCTTGCTTCTTCACCTTTGAGTGAACGCATGAAGAAGTGAGCTTAACTCGAAGCACATTCATACTGGAACAAACAGGAGACAATACTACTCTTGGCCTAATACTAACAGGTACAGATAAGAGCTCTAGATTTTTAAATAGACCAGGCAGTTTTAAGTGAAATAATACAATAATACAACAAAATCTTTTATTTTTAAGTTTTTTTGGTCATTGCTAAGTAATAAATCTCCTTAACATTTGTCGTGTGCCACAGTTTGGCTTCTCCTAGTGAACATGGTGAAGCAGTTAGAAATGCAAAGCAGTTATGGGGAGCAAGCTTGTGAACAGAAAAGGAAGAGGGCAGCCAGGGTTTAGTCAGCCTAGGATGCCAACATGGGCCAGCCCTACCCTCCTGGCTGGCCCAAAGGAGGGGTTCCATTTGGTGGATGTGGCTGGATGTCCACTGCTCCTTGTCCAGACATTGGCTGGGGCTGTTATAAGAGGAGCGTATTTGCAGCCTTGGCTCAGACATTGGCATGGCCACTGCACAAATGCAGCGTTCTCAACTGCTTGGAAAGCCAAGGCAGACCTGGAGGATTAACAGCTGGAGACTGTGAGCTAGCAGGGCTCACAGAGCTGCACGAGTCTTCTTGAAAGGACATCTGAGGGACACTTCTTAGAGTGCCATTTTACCAATAACACGTTTCTTTTTAAGATAAGGAAATCCAATTTTTATGTATCAGTTATTCTTCTCTCATTGCTGGGACAAATATCTGACACCCAAAATGAAGGAAGGAAAGGTTTATTTATCTCGCAGTTACTGGAGGTTTCAGGCCACAGTTGGCTGGCTCCAAGGCAAACTGCACATGGCAGAGAGCAGCAGTTCATGGTCGTAGAACAGGAACGATGGCAAGAGGCCAACGATGTCAACAGAGTAAGAGTCTGTTTCTCTGTCCCTCTCTTATATTACATTCAGGCTCTCTGCCACAGGGTGTCCACCTCAGACCACACCTGTAATCCCAGCAGTACTCAGATCCATAATCTCATCCTTGGATGACGCATAATCCCAAGGGATCATGAGTTAATCTCAAACTCTAGAAGTCCCTTCCCTGTGACTACATGAGGCTTTGGGAGGACAACTAGACACAAACCATAACATTGTGTTCATGCAATGTTGATTTATTATTAATGTTTTCACTGTGTTTAGACACTGTTATGTCAAGTAACCAGGGACACCTGCCCATGGCTTCTCAGACTTACCTAATAAAAATCACCATGGGGGCATAGAAATAGCTTGGTAGAATAAGTGCTTGCCTGGCAAGTGCAATGACCTGAGTTCAATCCTCAGTTCAGCAAAACAAAACAAAAAACAAAACAAAACAAAACAAAACAAAACAACCAAACAAAAAGCCCCCACCATGTTCTAGGAATGACCATAGGTTTTTACCTGTAGCATTTATAACTTTCATAATCAAGATACATCTCACATTTCAATTTTCTAGTTGAGGAAGTTGTAGGTCAAATTGTTTAGGAAGCTCCCCCACACTAGGGTGTATGATTATCCACTAAGTCACAAAGCCAAGATGCTCCAGGTTTGTGTTATTCTAAGGGAACTTTGCATTGTATCAATGACTGGTGAGAAAAAATCACAAAAAGGAATATGCCTGCTTGGCTTCTACTGTGTGAGAGGATCCAGTTCTTCTGTACTTTGATCTAGATGCTATGGATGTTAGATGCTGTCTTTACTACATTAAAATAAAATACTGGGTTTATGGCATACACTCAAACGCAGTGGAATTAACTTTTGACTGGCTTCTTTGTAATGTCTGAGCGGTTATGGTTTATACATGTACATGGGTTTGCTCACTGTATTTTCTCAGAGTTATGAGTACTTTCCATGTGACCTTGGGTTTTTATAGAATCTCTTTTTCTTCGTAGGTTTGTACATAATTTATCTAATCTATTTTAGAAATAAAATTGTACCAGAATAAGACTGGAATATCAACTAAAAGGAATTTCTAAATATAAAACTAAACCTCTTTCTTATACTATGTTTTAGTGTTTTATATACAAAAACATGTGGTAAGCATCTCAATAATATTTTCCTAATTTTTTAGCCCATGAAACTGATCTCTGTATTTTATTTAGAGGGAGTTAAAAATAAGCTGCATAGTCAAACATCTACTTCTAATGTTGGAAAAGTGTTATTACATTTTCTTCACACATTTATTGATGGGTAAATTCAGCGCAAGGGAACATTTTCTACTTATATTTAATTCATTCATATTTTATCAGAGTTAGTCCCAGACCAACATAAATTTGACTTATTAAATAAAGCTATTATGTGAATAAGTTGGAAGGGTTAGATTATTTAATCATTTAAAAGAACAAATTCTTTTTTTAAAATTTTTACTCATTTTAATGAGAAAAAAGGTACAATAGAAGTTAAGTTGCTTTGATAATGATGCAAGTGCAAGCCTGCATTGTTTTTATTAATACGGAAGAGCACCACCTATTTTTTCATTCTAATTCTTTTAATTTTTATTCATTTTCAAAACATGTTCATCAGACAGTTACAATAAATAGTACATTGCATATTGTTGTCTTTGTAGTAGTTATTCAGAGGACAAGACACAGGCATACTATCTTGTCTAAACAATATTAGTACAAACCTTTCTTCCCATTGAACTAAGAGAAAGTAGCTGCATATCTATCCTGTCATATATATATATGCCCCCTACAAAATGGTTCTTTATTTAAATCCTACTTTATTTTTTGTCAGAGGTGGATGTTCCATTGCTGTTTGAAAAGCTGTATTTGGTGAAGTCTTTAAAGGACCCATAGGAAGTTCTAATTTTCACATGACTTGTTCTTGAAATAATTTCAGTACTATGTGTGTGTGTGTACACATGTATATGGTTCAGTGTGTTGTGTAGACTTCCTCTCATCCTTGAAGTCAGTGAGATTTAGAGTGGCAGTCTATATTCCATTTTCTTGATACATTAACTACTATAGGTCACCATTTTAGTAGTTTGTCTAGTGGTTACGGGGAGGCACCCCTAGATGTGCCTCCTGATACCAGAAATGTGATCCTGATGCCAGAAACTTGAACTCATTTATAAATAAGGATTGTACAGGTGTTAAGGATCTTGATGTGAAATCATATCAGTTGCAGGACAGTGTTTAAAATTTAATGTTTCATCTTGTTCTAAGGGAAATAAAAGAGAGACTCGAAGGTGCAACAGAGGAAAAGGCCACATGGAAGCGAGCAGATTGCAACGTCAGTCTCAAAGGCAAAGTGTGTTAGCTAGGTTTTCTTCACTGTATCTGAGAAAATAAACTTAGAGTAGAAAAGATTTGTTTGGGCTCAGAGTCTTTGGTAGCATAAAGCTGCTCACCTCATGGAAGCAGAGAGACAGAGAGACAGGGAAAGAGCCAGAGAAGAAGGGGTTGGATACCAGCGATAGTCCTTGAGGTGACCTCTGGATAAAGAAACAGAACACATGCCAGGTCACTGTCACCTCCCCATAATGACAGCAAATTATGATTTCATCAATAGATGAACCCACAGATGAGGTTAGTGTCCCCATGGTCCACAAATCTTACAAAAGACGATTCCCTGAACACAAGAACATCTGAGGAGTCTCTATTGATCTATTTTTAAAATATTAAGTTCCCTTTTATTTTAATGTCTACAGATTTTTGAAGATCATAGTTTCCATGCTTATGTCACCATATGCAATTTTGCATTGATAACCACTTCTACTATAATGCTACATGCATTAATAAAAATCACCATGATATATGCCAATATAAAATACAATGTAGGCATATAATACTCAAGGACTTCCTCAGTTATACAATAAATTAATGAATCAAAAATCTGGTAATACTAGATTTTGAAGATAAAGGGTTAAAATATTAAGTACTAAAACAAATGTAGAAAATTATCTTTAAAACCTAACTAAAGTCTTAAAAATCTTTTGTCGCAGGCTGACAGGAAGGCTGTGGCTTCTGAGTTGCTACAGAGTACTGAAAAAGGATTATTGAAACCAGAGGGCAGATTATGACTTCGAATGTCTGTGGTGGTGTACCTCCAGGCCCTGGGTACCTGAATGATGTTCAATTCTGGTGCAGAACAATTTCTATATTTGGTATATACTGTGGTTCTTTGAGCCTCTATTGATCTAAGTCAAGGTTACCAAGGAGTCCCAATGACCACCAGAAACTAGGGCTGAGGCATTGATCACAGAATAAACTGCTTGAGTCTCCAGAAAGAAACAACTTTTCTAACATCTTCATTTCACACTTTGGGCTGTGGAATTATGAGAAAATGAATTTCTGTTATTTCAAGCTACCAAGTCTGTGGTAACATGTTACAGCAACCCTAGAAAAAGAGCAAGCATTCTTACTCCAATACTGTATTCTGAGTTGAGTATACTAGAACAGAAAGGCTATCAGCTATGAGGGTAAATATTTACTTGAGATCATTTTCCATATGTGTGTCTTTGCTTGGCATGCATCCTGTGTTTTTCCACAAATATAGGAGTAAGAAAATTAGGCAGCTACATAAATCGCTTTTGGAGGGTGAGTGTCAAGTGCGTTTACCATTGCTGTCTGGTATTTGTTTTCACTTCTTCCCTTTTCTTTTCTTTCAGAGTGAGCTACAAATCTCCCTAATGCTACTGTGATATTCAGTGTGAACAGTCACCGTGACATTTGACACCAAAATCAATCAGCACAGGGGCTACTAGGCTACTAAAAGTGAACATCCTCTTGCATCTCTTATCTTGAATCTCTTAGACTACTCAGACTCGGACCGCTCATCAGCAGGTGCTGCCTCAGGAATGAGAATGTAACCAGGGGCACCCTGTGAAGGGGTATCTTCCTGATCGTCCTGCAGTCCAATAGTGTGCCCTCTCTACCATCTAGATTGTGTTCAGACAAAAAGGTTTGACTAAAATGACAGAAAAATGCAAATGTTCTTGCTGTATGTGGTCGGAAACAAAGATCAGAACCAAGAGTACACTTAGACATTAAAATGCAAGCCTTCTAGTGGCTTTAGGGACCCTGATGGAAATTTTTGAGGAACTATAGGATAAAGACCAGGAATTGGCAGAATCGTGCACTGTTGGACCGGGCAGCATCCACATCTTTGAGCCTTGTGGGGAATGATGTGCCACTATATGAAGTGGAAACACTAAAGAAAAGCCCAAGAGATTCTTTTGGTCTTCTTTTTTCCAATTCCATTAATGACAAGAATTTCTGTCATATTACAGGCTGGAGAACACTTGATATGTTCAAACATTTCATCTCACTTATTAATATGAAATAATAGCATGCTTTAATT
Source organism: Myocastor coypus (assembly GCA_004027025.1). Taxonomy (NCBI): domain Eukaryota; kingdom Metazoa; phylum Chordata; class Mammalia; order Rodentia; family Myocastoridae; genus Myocastor; species Myocastor coypus. The sequence continues at coordinate 20,651 of PVJA010026833.1, read as the reverse complement.
GTTTTACCTTATTATTTTTAAAATAAAATATCTTTTTGCAGTATAAGTAGGATTTTCTAGTGCAAAATGCTTATTTTCTACCATATAGATTCATTTTGTAATCTGCTATTCCTTTTTTTCATTGTATGAATTGGAGATATTTCTTGCTAGTCTGTGGATTGATCTTTTTTACTTTATATTGTATTCTGTTGTGGAAAAGATATAATGTAATATAGTTGATTTATTATTACTTTTTCATATGTCACTTAAAAATTCTTTCCATATTGCAGTATGACTTGGTTGCCTTTATTTTCTTAAAAAAATATTTGCTTTTCACAATAAGGTTGTACTTTCTGATATTTTTTAATGTTTGAAATAATATAAAAGAGGAAATCAAACATTTTATTTTTCAGTCACCACTGCTTTACTGACTCATATTTTCCCCAGAAGCTTATTATACTTTCGTCATAGAGCGATACTTGTGGTTGACCTCACTTTTACTGATTACTTGCCCGACTCTAAGTTAGTCTTGTACTCTTATTATTCTGACTTACTCTTGGGGTTTTTAAAACAATGCTTTCTAATTAGTTATTGCTGGTCATTGTGGTTTTGGGTTTTGGAAGGGGAACAATATAATACAGCAATATATTGTATAAGGTGATTTTTAATGAATCACCCAAAGAATCATATACAAAGAGTGTGAGAAATCTGTTCACACATTAAAGAAAAAAGACTCCAGCTGAAGGTCTGAATGCTATGGTGATGCTCTGCTTGAGTTCAGCTGAAGACCAAGAGCTGTCACAATGCCCCTGAAGAGTGCAAAGCACTATTTCACAGATCTGGACTGGGATGGCCTAAGGGTTGGTGGTGGAAGCTAGAAAGTCTTCACCTTGTGTTAACAAGATGAAGAATCTGTGCTAGCAGGCTGAGGAATCTGAGCTGCAGCCAGGAATCAGTTTTCCAAGTAAGAACTAGAGCTCCCTCCAAGAAGTCCGACAGCAACCCTCAGCAGCAGTGGTGTCTCAAGTTCTTCTGACAAGGAGGATAGCTGAGTTCCCATCTGGAAAGCCAGCTTGACAAGCTTCTCCAGGAAACTGAGCAGTGTACCATTTCCCCGTTTGGAGCCAGGAAGTGATGCTCAAAGCAAGTGTCAGAACTCCCCTCAAATGAATCACAGCCATTCCAGCAAAACCAAGGTCCTGAGCTCCTATGACAATGGAAAAGCCTAGTTCTTAAGTCAGCGTGACAGGGTCCTTCACGAGTACCAACAGCAGCCCCAGGAAAACCAACAGGTCTAACAGCTTCCCTAACAGCTTCTTACCCTAGTGGCAGCAATCCTCAGGTGGGCCTCCCACACCCAGCATCACACTGGCTCAGTTCAGCTGGGTGTTACAAGTTGACGACCAGTTGTCAACTACCACACTGGCATGCAGTTATCATGTTTAGTATGATGGCCTTGAATTTGTCAATCTTTTAAAATGTTTTCATTCCTGTTTTTATTATTTCTCTGGGTAAAAAGTTTCCACTTTATCATTAAGTAGCTGTGGGACCTTGAGAAACTTAGTGTTACCAAGTTTTAATGCCAGCACTGGAAAGAGGTCATCATACCACAAGACAGGGTAGTTGTGAAAGTTAAAGGTGAATGCAAATGTGATACCACAACGTAAACCCCAAGAACACCAGTGTTTAAAAACAATTTTTCTTTTTTTATTGTAATTTTCTTTTATTTTGAAGAGTAAAAATAAGAGCAAGAAAAACAAAAGACAGAAATAGGATAATATGCAACAATGCATACTTTACATATTTTCAAAACAAGAATAGCTGAGTAACAGTGATTAATGTATTATGTGTTTATCATCAGCTCTGTTGCTCTGATGAACAGATACAGTTATACAAGATGTGAGATATGATTGGATATTACTACAGGCTTTCAAGAAATCTTACATTTTTGTTTTTGACTCATTTCCTTTTATTATATTTTTAAAAATTATTTTAAAAAGAGTCTAGTAATAATTGATGTGACATTAGAATGGCACACATTTAGAAGATCAACATGACAAGTATTTCAAGCATGGTTTTAGCATTATACATTGCTATCCTCAGTGTAGTTGCTTAGTTCACAGATATCGACATAAAGAGTTAGTGAGAGTGGGAACTCTACCCATTAACTGCTATTTTCAAACACCTGATGGAAATTTTTAGGATTATTGCCTTATCCAACTTGTATACATACATATATGGTTTTGCCCCTACTTATTTGCTAACTTTTCTCCTTTCTCTTTGTTGTAAAAACATTTTTTTTCTCTTCTGACAAATCGTGGATGATTAATAAAGGCAAATAAAATGAATTTCTCTCTCTCTGTGTCACACACACACACACACACACACACACACACACACACACACACACACACCCCTCTTTACTCTGAATACCCTTCTTTTTGTCCAAAGTCCTAATTAGGCATTTTTTTTTCCATTAGCTTTGTTCTTTTCTCTTCATGACTAAGAATGCTCTGTTTCTTTTATTAAAGAAGTCTAAAACATTAAACTAGAGATAACAATTCTGGGGGAAGATAACCACTTAGCCAAATCTATGTCTTGGTTTCAGGTAAGATAAATGTGCTTTACATGATTAATTATAGATATTAAAAGTGTCAGGGAAAATGACTATTACAATTATGTGACTTTAAAGTATTTTCCAAAAGAACCATATATGTCATCAGTTATGAAAGCTGACCAAATGCTCACGATGACAGACAGACAGCTGGTTCTCATTCATATTACGTTTCTTTCAAGCAAAAGAAATGTTAAGACAATCTGGCCTCATATTATGTTGATTCCAGTGTAATTGCATTTGTTATTTCCAGGCCATGCAGTAAATTATGTTGTGGCAAGTAGGATGATATTTCACAGAGAAATCATGAAGTAGGATCATGTGCTCTGTTTTCTTCTGCTTCAAGACAAATAATGTCAAGTCCAGGCACAGGGGAGGGAACATAGTGGAGAGTAGACATATTTCCCTTGAAAGATAAGAAAGCTATGCTTTTCTACATGAGGTTGTAAAATTTATAAGAAACAGAGGAGTCTAGTTAAGGAATGTGGGGTCAAACTGCCTCTGTGCAAGAGATTTGCCACCTCTCTGTTCTCAGTCCAAACACTGCCACAGCTAGCTACTTCCCAGGACATTGCGTCCCTCCCTCAAACACACCTGCTATCCCAGAAATTCACTCTATGGAGGCATAGATAGCCTGGTCATTAATGAATGTCTACAGCACAGAGGTTTATGACCCTTCTGATTTCATTACAGTTAGAAGCTCTATAGAGCACTCTCACTCATATGAAGGCCAAATGCTTTTAGAATCTTTTAACAAACTGTCTAAAGGCGAAATTCAGAAAGGAATCTAATATAGACACTAAGTGATTATTTTGTTGTCTAAATGTCTCTGTGCAAATGGGAATAATTCTTCTTTTAGTCTGCAATCTGACCTCATATTAACATCAGCTTCCTAGAATGTTGTACTGCTAAGAAGAAAGCAAAAACAAAACAGACAAACAAACAAACAAAAAACAAACTGACTGTAAAAGGAATCTCAAGCCTTAAATCTAGATTTAAAAATTAAGACTCATTGACACTATTATTTTTCTTATATACAGCAGAGACTTAGTCGTCAATTGTTTTATGCATTTTTAAGAATCCAGGGTTAAGTAGTCTGGAATGGTTTAGGGTAAAACTGCCTGAAAACCTAGAAAAATGACCTCTGAAAGCCTTCCTAGGCCCATGCACTTTCTTGAGAGAGTGCACAAAATGAATCCGTGTGTATGTATGGAAGGCGGTAGAGGAAGGCCTGACTCCTGGGCAGCTAAGGGGAGTGTGATTTCAGCTGTATGCACAGAATGTCCAACCTAGTGGCAATGATTTTTCCTTGTTGAAGGAAAACAAAATGGTGTATTTCTCTACTGAGAAATAAAGTTCTTTTCATTATTTACTATACGACCTTGTTTTAACTTGGTGAGTGTTTCTCCAAGTTACTTATAGTCCATTAGATTTCATTTATGGAGTTTAAAATTAGAAGCGGGGTGGGGAGGGAGGGAGGGGGAGAGAGAGAGAGAGAGATACAGAGACAGACAGAGACAAACAGAGACAGACAGAGGAAAAAATATAATTATTAGTCAGGTAGGGATCCCTGTGGTTGCCTAAGCTTGCCTAAGCAGATGCTTTAGACTACTGAGCCATCTCGCTGCCCCCCCCCCCCTTTTTTTTTTTAATCCAGGATGTTTTGTTCTCTCACCTTAAGCTAATGTTATCTTAAGAAAATATTCAGTTTGGAAGGATTCCACAAGTGGTAAACAAAGGAAAATTAATCAATAAAATAATTTTACTTCTTAAAATCTCTGTGTTAGTTAAGTAAAAATATAAATGAGACTGTTTTCTTAGATTTATTTTCCCTCTTGGATCTATTTATTTTATCTATCTTCAATGCTTTAAAAATGGATGAAGGTCAAGGAGATAGCTCAGTGGTCTGAAGCTTCTGAATAGGCAGATTTATGCAAGTCCAGGGATGGTGATTTGATCTTTGGCATCACTTGCTGTACCTGGCCTGCCCCAGGGAGAGCTCAGCTGGCCACAGCAACCAGACACAGCTGAGACCATGGGCTCCAAGCTTGGGTTTTTTTTTTTTTTCAGGGGAGAGCGTGAACTCAGTCCCCCACTACCACAAATTATGCAGTCGAGTTTCCCACATTTGGGGAAATCGCAGGGGTCAGCACATCCGGAGTGCAATGAATAAGCCTCGTCCTGGGAAAACCACCTTCGTGATCATGGTATCTCCCCTGCCAGGTAAGTATTACCAAGCTTGGTTAAGGAAGTGGATTTTGGCATGGAAAAGCAGTTGAAATTCTTGAACATTTTCTAAGTAAAATTAGTTTTTAAAATATTTGATTATATAAATAAGGAGAGGATAGACATAAACAAATTTCTATATGGCGTAATTGTGCAAGGATTGTAAATGGCAGGTCAAGGATACAGGTGATGTGGAAATTTCAAGGAGAAAGCAAACTAAGGGAGCTCTCACAAATGAGCATGATATGGTGATTGATAACCAGTTATCACAGTCGCTTCTTATTTTTTTCTTTTACTGCATATGGCAATGTCCTGGATGGCTTAATTGACATCTGGGATGCTATAATTCTTTGCTATGGAACCCATGGTCTCAGTTGTTTTGGGACTAGATCTCCAGTACTCATTTCCTGACCTTGGGGACAAACCAGGTGCTGCAGATATCTGGGATCCAGCTTCTCATGTTGCTGTTATAATTACCTGTATGGCCTCAGAGACTCTTGATCTATTAGCCCCAGTTTACCTCATTTGCTTGGCCCTAAGAGGCTTTTCAACAATTTTTTATTAATTAAATAATAGCAGTGTGCTCAGCTACGATGTTAGGCAGTAAGGCTCTTTTGCTCCATTTGACAGCTTGGTGACTTACTCTGTCACCCCAACTCAGAGAAATGAACAGGCACTTTGTGTGTTGGTTGAAAAGATGGTGTATTAACCACCAAACAACTTTGCTATAGAAGCCAAGAGTAATGTAGTTTTAAGTTAGAAAGAAGCAGTGCAGCGATAAGTTCCAGATTTGGAGTTTTGACTTCATGAAAGAAAAACAAGATATTGGTTGTTACACGCATGACAACTTGATTGTCTTCCAAAAATTCTTTCAGATGAAGTTTTCTTCCAGAGAACATGGGTTAACAAGCACAGCATAAGGTGGACTGAATGCCACATGCCCCTTAAGCTGGGCACACCTTCTCAAGCTTGCCTAGGTAAGATCCTTGTAGAGTATGCAGCAGCCTAAGGGGCACTTGTATATGACAGTCTTATACATGAACCTTACACCTCCAGGAAGAGATGACACACTTTCAAGTCACCTATATGTACAGTTCGATTTAGGACTTATATAGCCCACTGGTCTCCAAAATAGAAGATGCTAAAAGAATCATAAGGATAGTGAAAAAAAGGTTTATTCAGCTCACAGTTATTGGAGGTTTCAGTCCATATTTGGTTGGCTCCAAGGCTGAGTGGCACAGGGCAGAGAGCATCAGGTCATTGTAGCAGGATAGCAACAACAGCAACAGAGAGGTCTGTCTCTATGTCTCTCTTATATTACATTTAGGCTCTCTACCTCAGGCTGGGTATGTCTCAGGTTGGATGTAACACTGACATTTATAATCCCAATAGTACTAAGGCCCATAATCTACCATTGAATCACCCATAATCCCAGTGGATTATGAGTTAATTTCAAACTCTAGAAATCCTCAAGCTATGACTGCAGGAGTCTCTGGGGGAACAACTAAAGACAAAGTATAACATTCTGCTCCTAGACCCCTGAAGTCTCAAGCACATCCCTCTTTGTGTAAAAGAAATTTTAACCCATGTCTAAGAGTCACGAAGGTCCCAAAAGTTTCAGCATTGCTGAAAAATCCAAGTCCCAAGTCTCTTCCAAGTTCCAAGGCAAACTCTTAGCTGTGAGCTCCTGTACAAAAGAAAAATCAAACACATGCAACATTCAAAGGCACAAAATAAACATTACCATTCCAAAAGTTGCAAACAATAGGAGAATACAAAACACTGATACCATCACAAGTCCAAAGTCCAGCAGGGCAAACATTAAATCCCATAGTTCCAAATGGAAAATCCAAAGCAATCTATGCTGAGTTGGGAGCTCCAAAGGCCTTACATGGCTCTACCCCTAAGACACTCTTGGTGATAGCTCCCATGGCTTCTCTCTTAGGCTGACTTTGCTTCCTCCTTGTAGTTTCCTTTAGATAATCTACAGTCCTGGTTTTTCCAAACTGCTGGGGTTTCCACTGGGTAGGCTTCTCACTCTCTGCTTCATACACTTCTCGATTAGGGGAACACTGCCTAGCTTCCCAGGCCTTCTTCTGAAATCAGGGTGGAGGCTGTCTTAACCTCACAACTCCAGCATTTTGAATGTGCCTAAAACCAATGCCACATGGACGATGCCAAGGTCTCCTGCCAGCTGGAATAGTACCCAGGTTTCCATCTCTCTTGATTGTAGGGGTTGAATGACTGGACTGATGAATACTCTGACCCTGATTCTGAGGAGTAAATTCTCCATTCCAGTGCCACTTTGGAACCTGGTGTGTCCACTTCCACCATTCTGGAACTTGGAGCTCTGTGGCTTTCTTTTCAAGGCAAAGTCTCTCTCCCTTGCAATTCTGAGACTGCAAAAGATGGTGACCTATTGCCTCCTGTGATGCTCTCAGGCTGGCTTTTTGATTCTCTGGTTCCTTCCCAGCAATGGAGATCCTCTCAGCTTCATCTTTGCAGTCCATAGCTTTCCTGGTGCTTCCTTTGGGCCAAACTCATGGCATTTTAAATCATCCTGCTGCACTTGTTACTATTGATTCTTAACATAAATCTGGCTAAAAGCACCAATAACAACCATGACACCACCCCAATATTTGGCTACTTTGAACAATCTTTTGAAAGGTTAATTGGTCCATCATGCTTAACCTTAGTCTCAGACAGTCTTTGGACACAAGCAAAATTCAGACAATTTTTTGGGCCAAGCCATAACATAAATCATCCAGAGTCCAACAACCAATGAAGTCCTTTTTTTCCAGCAGAAATCTTCCCAGCCTGGTCTTTACTATTGGGCTTTCTATTAGTCTTCTGGCCTGAGCTCTGTCCAGAACCTTCTAAGCAGAACAGAAGAAACTTTTCTAGCTCTTTGCAAGTAGACAACACCTCCAAATCTTTCCTATGTCTTCCCATAAGCCATTCCCAAAAGCTTGTAATCCATGTGGTGAGGTTAGCCACATTAATGACCCCACTCTTGTGGTACCAAATTCTGTCTTATTTACTCTTCTCTCTTCACTCTGACAAACACCCAACACCCAAAATGAAGAAAGGAAAGATTTATTCAGCTTACAGATACTGGAGATTTCAGTCCATATTTGGCTGGCTCCAAGGTAGATTGGCACTTGGCACAAACCAGCAGTTTGTGGAAGTGGAATAGCAACAATGGCAAGAGAGAGAGACAGTCTGTCTCTTTGTCTCTATTACATTACATCCAGGCTCTCTGCCTCAGCTGGGTATGGCTCAGGTTTGGTGTAACACTTACAACCATAATCCTAGCAGTATTAAGGCCCATAATCCCAGCCTTGAATCACCCATAATCCCAGTGGATCATGAGTTAATCTCAAACTCTAGAAGTCCCTGCCCCATGACTGCATGAGGCTTTGGGAGAGAAAATTAAACACAAATGATAAAAACATTTAATTACACATTTCAGTGTTGGTTATTTGAGTTATTTCTACCTTTCAACTTTTGACAATAATTCCATGCTGAATATTGGTTTTATAGTATCAGTTTAGACCCTTATTTTTATTTCTTTGGCATGTGTTCATATATGATAATCGTATGTTTAACTCTTGAAGCTCTACCTATCTCTTTGAAGATTATCTTACATGTCTACCAGTGTCTTAGTTACTTTTCTCTCATTGCTGGGACAAATACCCGACACTCAAAATGAAGGAGGGAAAGATTTATTTAGTTCACAGTTACTGGAGGTTTCAGTCAATACTCAGCTGGCTCCAAGGCAGAGAGGCACATGGCAGAGAGCAGCAGTTCATGATGGCAGAACAGCAACAATGGTGAAAGAGGCAACAGAACAACTAGGGAGCACAGAGCAACAGCTTAAATCTGTCTTTCTGTCTCTCTTTATATTACATTCAGGCTCTCCACCTCAGCCTATCTGCTTTAGGCTATACCCATAATCCCAGAAGTACTTAAAACACATAATCCCAGGGACCATGGATCAAGTCTCAAACTCCAGATTAGTACTAAATCACATAATCCCAGTGACTCATGAGTCAATCTCAATCTCAATGACTGCATGAGGCTGTGGGGGAGCAACTAGACATAAACCATAACCACCAACGATGTATTCTTTGCTAACATTACCTTTTTTATTGTTTATACTAATTTTTAAAAAATAGCTAAGCTAATGGCAGTGAATGGGCATCTCATTATGCTTATGATTAATATTAATCACAGTGATTGAATGCTTGACTTTTTATATTGTTGCTCATTTGTATTCTCTCTCTCTCTCTCTCTCTCTCCCTCTCTTTCTTTCTTTCTTTCAAGGGTCTCAATATACAGCTAGTACTTGTAGTAATCCTCTTGTTTTCAGCCTCCCCAGAGCTGGGATTACATGTGTGTACCACCACACCTGGACTCAGTCTCTGGCTCAGTGGTCCTGGCATGGCATGTGGTGCCTAGGATTGAACCTCAGTTCCTTCACTTGCCTAAGCAGGTGCTTAGTCTTTTGAGATATCTCATCAGTCCTCACTTGTATATTTTCTGTCATGAGTCATCTTGTCTATTTTTAAGTTGGGCTTGTTAGTTTTTCACTGTTGAGTTTTATATATTCTGGATATTTAATCTTTAAAAAAATTTCGTTTTACCAAAAATTGAAAGCTTTTATTTATGTTCACATCATTTTTTTAAAAGATAATTTTAATGTTCGTATCCCTACTATGTTATCACAATCTAGAGCACAGATTTTTAAACTTATTTTACTTATTTTAATAGGAGAGCCACAATAATTAATATGGTGCATATTGTTGTCTTCATAATAGTTGTTCAGAGTACAAGATACAGAATGATAACTTTTTAAAGCATTACTAGAGCAATACATTCTTCTCATTGATCTAAGAGAAAGTAGCTGTGTGTATAGTCCAATAGTCCAAAACAGTAGTGGGTTATTGGCAGAACTGGTAATGTCTGAAGCTGTTGACTTGAGCCTTTAACAGCTCAGTATATTAATACGACTCTACTTTTTATATAATCTTTAGTAAGATGTGTATTTTTTCAAAAATTTTCTCAGATTCTGAGTTGACTTGTCACTGTGTTAGTATCCCTTCATGCATATATTTTTAACTTCAATAAAGACTAACTTCGTTATTCTTCTGTTCCTTATATACCAGTTTTCATTAATATGAAGGGTCAGTTACCGGATGTATACGTATAGATTTTGGAGAAATGTAGAAGCTCTACATTGTGAAGTGTTGACAGTTGTATCTTCAGGTGATTATTCTCCATATGTTCAATATGTTGTAATTCAAATGTCCATGTAAGTAGATTTTGGAAAAAATTATTTCTGGTTTTATTTTACAATTTTATATAATACATAGAACAAATGAGTGCCCAAATATCTTGCACCGATAGTTCAAAGGGAAGATAAGATTAATAGTACAAGGGAAAATTCAAAATGAGAGCAATACACAGTAACTCATCATGCTGGGGGAGTGCTTTCCCATTGTCAAACCCTTCCAGGTTGATGTGGTGGGGACTGCACCTCTTCTTTGCTCATAATCCTGGCTCTGTTATACCACTTGAAGTGCTTACTTTTATTCAATTGGTGAACCATTTAGATGTTCCTTTTTTTTTTTTGTCTCCTTGTTCATCAGAACCTTGAGTCCTCTCTGAAATTTAAAGTCAAATCTTGCTTTTAAGCAGGGATGTTAATTTTTTTAAATGCAAAATTGCCCTATACAATATCCCTGAGCACCTTCCTTTATGGCGTTCCAGATGATCATATCTTTGCAACTCTCACATGTGATGAGAGCCTTCTGGTTTGTAGAGTGGACGGCAGCCGTCTTGAATAAAATCCAAAACTGAGTTTCAATGAGTTCACTCTTTCTAGTGCTATATGAATCTCTCCTCTCATTCCTTCATTCTTCAGTGACATTGAATCTGACTCTGGGCTTGGTTGAACCTCTAAACTTATGATCTGTCTACTTTTCTGTCAGACTACGAGCCATCTTTGTCCTCATATAACTCTGGATCCCATCACCCATCACTCTTAACAACACAGGAACTTTCATTATCTCCCTTTTTGTGCTAATCCTATAGTTTTTCCATGTTCAGTCCTTGACCCTATTAAATATTCAGGCTCTTATCATCAAAGACACCTGTTCACTCAGGGCCAAATAAAACAAAGTGCTTTGTGCAGCACAAAACATAAACATTTGTCTGTGTCTCTGGTGAACCTGAATTTGTCTCTAATGAATTTGTGAACCTGTGACATTGTCAAAAGATGCAATTTTTTTTTTAAAGATGCAATTTGACAAAGAAAGAACTTGGAATTTGGTTTCCACTTAGGAATATAAATAGAGTGACAGAAGGCCATTTCTACCTTCTAAATAAAATAGAGCAAAGTGCAAGTTTGATCCTAACAGACAGCTGCGATTTCAGAGTAACTTTCTACATAAACCCTAGACATTCAGGCACCTCTATTGAACATACTGGCTGCAAGAATTCATGTAACTGGAGTGCATACACTTAGAGGCTGTTAAGAAAAGTTTCCTTGTGACAGATAGGAGTTAATCAAGGTTGAATATGGGTTGGTAGCAGGGTACAGTGCCATATGGGCTGAAAGAATGTAGAAATTCACAGTCTTGCAGACTTTTTCTGCATGTACCACAGTGGGTACTCACAAAAGAAGATTAATAAGAATCCTGAGGATGTGTCCTTAACAGTGCAGTCCTGAAAGGCTAGATAGAAAATATGTTAGACTTTGTAAGTCACACATAATCTCTTTGACAGATTCTTCTTTTTTTGGAAAAGTTTTAAGTACTCTTTATTGCCTTGGTAAGGTAAAATCTTTCAAGTCCAAAGGACATATAAAAACAGGCATGACAGTAGGTAAGTCTTGTTAACAAACCAAAAATTGATAACCATTGCTTTAGTAGAGAAGATATACTGGATCAGAGAGGTATTTGAGGAGAGAAATCAATTCTATGAGGAAGAATCGAGTGAAAGTAGCAGAAATTAGAAAAAGGTCATAGCAAGTGAGATGAAAAAGGGTTTTAATATGGCAAGTGAAGGGAAGAATCAATGAACTTGTTGATAGGTGAATAGAGTTGACAATATCTACAACACACAGAGTAAGCATACCTCAACAAAATACAAGAAACAAAAATCAAAGCAATACAAAACTCATTAGAACATTCAAGACATGCAGGATAGCATTAACCTAATGAATGCATAACTGAAATGTCAAAAAAAGAAGAGGTGGAAAACCAGGCAAAAGTTACGCAAAGAAATGATGGTCAAAAATTATCCAAATTTCTTCACAAATATAAAAGAGACACAAAATGTATTTGATACACCAAGCAATGTAAATATGAGAAAACAAACCTACGTACGAAACACAAACATGAAACAAAACTATCAGATCCCAGAACTGGCATGTGATAAAGTAGAAACTTTTTCCTGAATGCTGTGATTGGAACTTTCCTGCCCGGATTCTAGGACTGGTGTGCATGTAGGTAGGAACTTTTGCCTGCCTGCCTGGACTGGAACGTCCTTGCCCAGATCCCAGAACTGGCATGCATGACGAAACCTTTGCCTACACACGGGGACCAGAAATTCCCCAACCAGACCACAAACCTGGCACCTCCTGTGGAAACTTGCAGTGAAATTCCCTACAATAGGCTGGAGATCAGACCCTCCTAGGTAATCCAGGAGCTAAGCATCTTGCCAGAGGATAACAGTGGGCTCACTTAAATGGGCTGCAGCAAGAAGAAGCTGAGCACAGCAGCCAGATCCAGCTAGGCACATCTGGACAAGTTCAAACTAAGTAGATCTGAACCCAAATTTCAGTAGGTGCTAATAGCATAACTACATCAAAGCTCTACACCAGAGGTATGAAGACAGTGCTTCACAAAATGACAAACAGAAGGTGCAAGATGCAATCTAAGGCCCTGAGCCTGCCCAGAACAAACGGAGGAGACACTAGCATAGAAGAAAATGGGATCGCATTAAATCCATGTAACCATTTTGGGAGTATGGCCATATTCATTCTCTCAGGCTTTCACAGACAGTAAATTGGTCAAGCCAATGGCCATGACCCATCCAGATGGTTGACACTGACAAAAGTTCTACAAAATACTGTACATGGTTTCAAGGTAAATCCTGAGGGGAACTGACTTACCTTGTCAGATACAAAAGTTACATGTTCTGTTATACAGGTCTTGCTTTAACTTGATCTTACTATCCATCAGAAACGTTTAACCAAGAGTATAAAAAGGAAAACCATATTATTAATATGCTGAACTATAAAAGGCTCAAGTCAGCAGCTTCTGACATTGCCATTTCTAGTGATAACCCACTACTATTATGGACTGTTGGAGTATACATGCAACTATTTTCTCTTAGTTCAGTGAGAAGAAAGATTTGTACTAATAGTGTTTAGAAAAGTTATCATGTCTTCATCTTATACTCTGAACAACTGTTATAAAGACAACAGTATGTATTGTATTAATTATTGTGGCTGTCCTACTAAACGTGTTTTGAAACTGGCTCATTGCTATTTCTTTCTTGTTAAAATTAAAAATTGAAATACAACAAAAAAGTAAACATAACCAAACAAAACTCTACACCTAAATTCAAACTACTGAGAAAGTGAAGTGACTTTTTTTTTTTTGAATAGGAAAAGTTTATTGAGAGAAAGAAAGATTTTCACTGAGTGGGACAGAAAGGGGCCAGGAAAACACGTTATTAACTTTAGTTCATTTCTCTTTCATGTTTCCCATAGCAGCTACTCTCACCCACCCCATTTCTCAAGAAGTGAGTTTTTTCTTTTCTTTTTTTGTTTTTCAGGAAAGCACCAGTAGGTTTTATATGTATGCTTTTTTATTTGCTCCAAGTCGGGTTTTTAACTGTCCCTTTCCCCACCCTGGATTACTCCTGATTATACCACAAGGAGCCCTCTCTAACAGGAGAAATCAGGAATGAGGTCTCCTCACCATGCCCTCTTGCCAACGGAGCCTCCTTTTATGAAAGACTTCAGAGTTTACTGCATCAGTGAGATGGACTGCGTGCTCAGCTTCTCAGGTCCTGACCATTTTGGCTGAGCCCCTTTTTGTCAGGGAGAATCAAGGGAATGTACCTCAATTCCCCTTCTTTAGCTTATTAAAAACCAAGGAGGAAACCCCACTGTACAGTAAGCCATCCTTAAGCTGAGTCTTTCTCCCTGTCCTTGTTTAAAATCCTTTGCACACAAGGCCAGGTGGAAGCTGATGCTTTCACTCATCTCAGTGTTTTAAAGCACCATTATGAAGTCAGGTTCTACAGTAGTTAACAGAAATATAGATATATATGTACATATAGATATAGGTACAGATATAGATAGATATAGATATTAAACAAGAGGTAATAGCGTTTTCTAGAAACTGGTTTTCTTCAAGGTGTCCTGAGTGATAGGCATCTGAAATATGGTAGAAAAATATCTTGTGTGTTGATCTCATCTCCCTGCTATTAGTTGGGTTCTGTTTGTATAACCAGGAATGGTGCTAGTAGGACAGCTCAGAGGTGGGGAGGAAGTTCGAACCCTGAGTGCCTAATTTTCTGCCTCTGCTTGTGCTCCTATCTGATTAGGCTAGAGACAACAATAACAAAAGATATACAGTAAAAAAACTACCCAATATATAGATTTTTAGAGAATTTCCTTTTTCCGGTCTTTCTTCTGCTAGGTATTGTTACTGATTTTTGCTCCAATAATACTTTTGTTTCAGTCGCAGCAAGAAACAAACCAAGCAAACAGAAAACTCCCCTGAAAGAGAAGAAAACAAAAGGTTTAACCCCTAAAGGGGAGAAGGGAGGGCGGTTGGTTTTGCTTTTTAAATAGGACTGAAGTTTAACATTTAAAATTTGGGAGATGATGCCCAACCTTTTCCACAAGGCAAGGCCTTACGTTATTTCCACCCCTGTGGTTTTGTTTTAAATTCCTTTTTCTCTTCTGGGTGCCGATACTTCTCTCCATCCTCATGTTCTTGGTGTTTTATAGATTTTATTTTGTTTGTTTAACTTTGTGCCAGTAACTGTTTGCCCCCATATCCCTTACACACAAACAAAATATTTCTTCAGTGGAGCAAAGAGGTGGCGGATGACTGGCACACTCCAGGACTGGCCCAGCAGTCTCTGCCTCACCGCACAGCTCATGTTGGAGACATTGGTATAGTGGTCAGGGAAGCCAAACACCCTTTCCATTTCAGTGCACAATAAGATGTCCTCTTTCTCATTCATGATGACAGGAAAATGCTGGTCGTTGCTCTGCTTTATGGAGTTTGACCTAGTAGTAGGTCTTGGCTATTCTGCCATGTTCCAGACACTCCTGCAGCTCCAGCTTATTGTTCATAGTGGATGCCAATGACCTGTTCATACCGGGAAGGTTACCCCAGAAGTTGCAGGCCCTGTGTGCAGCTGACACTTCTTTGTCATCAATCATTGCAAGTTTGTACTCGAGAAATCCTGTGATGTTGCTCTTGTTACTAATGCCCATGGCCACCACATTCTCAAAGAGCCAGAAGGAGGGACAGTCATTTCCCTCCTTGGGTAGCACTTCATGCAGGAGGCAGTAGAACTCAAAGAAGAGCCGACCAGAGCCCTCGTAGAGTCCCTAGAAAGCTGGCCTGACAATGGAGAGGACTGCCCCCAGTCACCAGATCGAATGGGACCCACTCCTGGGCATGCTTCTGCGTGACGCTGTGGATGTGCCCGACATACGTGATCTTCCCCTGATGCCACACCATGCCCATTGCAATGGAGTCCTCACATACCTCTGAGGCAATGTAGTGATATTCTTGGACACGCAGGTCTTTTAGCACCAGGAGCCCAGTAGCGATTTCATCAAAGAGAGACAGCATCCTTATGGACTTCCTTTTTCTCAGCTGGGACAGGTGGATAAACCTTCAGAAGGTCAAATTCCTGGTCATGGTTATTGGCAAAGAACATCTGGAGCCGAGAAGGTCAATTTACCCACCACCACAGCAGTGCATAGGTGCCCTTGTGCCCGCACATGTAGCAGTTCCATGGATCTTTCTTGATAGTTGCATGGGCAGCCCACAGCTTCACCAAGAGATCCATGCACTTCACACAAAAGCACCCACAGCAGTTATTGTTCCTGCACATGAGCACCTTGCGCCCCCCACAGCACATACTAC
This sequence comes from Myocastor coypus, assembly GCA_004027025.1. Taxonomy (NCBI): domain Eukaryota; kingdom Metazoa; phylum Chordata; class Mammalia; order Rodentia; family Myocastoridae; genus Myocastor; species Myocastor coypus. Next base: position 4,643 of record PVJA010026833.1, on the reverse strand, counting down.
AGTAGGACTGATGGCCATTGTTGTCATACTGATATGCACACTCCAGAAAACAGCTCTTGGAGTTCTAGCACATTCGTCCAATGAAAAGCCGGTGCTCCAGGATGACACTGAGGCTCTCACATGACATGTAAGTATCCTCAACATTTGGGCACTTCTGCCCCACCTCATCCACCAGCTGCTCTCTTCTGTGTTCATCAATGATCTCCTTAACCTTGGGATTCTCTGTGGTGCTTTTTCGTGGCTTTTCAGCTGGAGGAGATGGTGCGTAGGCAGCTGCCTCAAGCTCCACCCACAGGTCTGTAATCTTCCTTGTGGGGATTCTTCTCCTGTTCTGGAGACTCCAGGCCCTTGGGGCTAGAGGGCTGGAACCCTCCGAGGGCCCATTCAGTCATCTGCTTTTTTTTTGCACCTCCATAGCCTTAGCAGTGTCACTCTTGTATTTGTCTTGGTAGGCTCAGAACAGCTTCCCTGCAAGGCTGCTGGCCACCTGCAGCACTTTGTAGATTGCCTTGTGGTACATGGGCTGCTTGTTGTAGGTATCCTGGTGGAATGTGCTGCAGAAGGAGGCATCAGCGTCTCAGCACATACCACAGAGAACTTGCCATCTCCAAACCACATGACCCAGCAAGTACCATCAGCTGCTTGGCTCTGGCCCATCATCCCTTAAGATAGAATGTGGCCTGGCCACCAGGAGAAGCCCTACAGTTTCCCCGATACCAGTTCCCCAGTGCCAAAGCCCTGGCCATCTTCATATTCTGGATTGTCTTTAGGCACTCTGGTGGCATTCTTGTCCCTAGTGTCAGGCCCCACTAGCTCAAAGGTGTTGGCCACAGTGTGGGATACGGGGTCTGTGGTCTGCTGCACAGAAGTAGGGCTGGTCTCCTACACCTTCTGTGTGTCTGCAGACCCCTGGTTTTCTTCTACAGCATTCATTTCAGCAATTACCTTGGTTTTTTCCTCAGCCCATAAGGCCAGGTGCAGCCTCTCTGTGGTCTGGCTCCTCCAGGAGTGAGTGTTGAGCAAAACTACAAGTTAAGGCGGGCTTAAGGTGGGACAGAACTATAATCATCAATGACATTACTAGTACAGTTGCTTAGCTAATATTGATCCAGTGATAAATTATAGGGTGAGTGTGAGTTGGGATGAAACTGGTCAATCAATAAGTATACAACAGTATAATTGCCAGGGTAATATTGATTAAATGGAGATCAAATTGGGAAATAAGTCACATAGCAAGTGCAATCAGACTCTCCTGGAAGGAGTTGGGTAGGTAAGAAGATTGGGTCATCCACCCTAAAGTGATTCTTGCCTACTTAGAATATCATCCCTAGGGGAAGCATCTGACTGCCTAGAATAGTTCTAACTAACTTAGCCCTCTATAATATTCCCCCATCTGAAAAAGAACCCTTAACTGCTGTGCTGGGGCAAGGGACAAAGGTGAAGAGAGTTGTAAATATTGAAAGTGAAGCATCTTAATCAAGAAAGCATACTGAGAAATTTTGGGGAGATGGTTCAATATTTGCCCCAGTTGGCTAATGGAGCTTTTGGGCTCAGAGAACAGAACATTTAAAGAAAATGTGTAACTGGAGCTTCCTGAGACTTTCATAATAGTTTGTGTAACATTTATAAACAGAAAAGCTACCTTTCTTATTTATCTAAACTCAAAAAAAAAAAAAATGGCCAGCCTCTGGCCAAGAGTGATAACACAATGGAAATTGCAAAGATCACAAGGCTATCTAGGATAAATAGCTCCTCTATGACCTTGATTCCATGCCCAATCTCTTCTCCTTTTTGTTTAATCTAAAAGAAAAACAGAGGGGAAAATAGCTGGAGCAGCATGCCAGATCTAGGAAGTAAATCTTCCACAGTCATAAGCAAACTAGGTTTCTGTTTCCTGTTGGGAATGCAGCCAATGACTCAGGAATCTGGGATCCCCTAAACAGGAGCACCTTTAATGAGTGTTTAGTGTATTTTTTGATGCAGACCAGACACAGAACTGGCTTTGTTTTAATTCTTATGGAGGGCTAAATCAGTGCTGTTGTAGACCAGATTATTTCTCAAATGGTTCTTTAAGGATGGGCCATACTCTTAGTTAAGTTAGCAGGCTGCTCTCTCTGAACCTATCCTAGGGCATCAGAGTCCTGAAGAGATTCCATAGCAACATATGGTCTCCAGTCTAGACCTAGCCTTAACATGGTCTGGTACCATTTTACTGGTTTAGGTTCCTTTACCTTTCATGTTACACAGAGCAGCTATTCTAATCCTCCAGTGCTCTCTCCCTCTCCTCTCTCTCTCTCTCCTTCTCTCTCCTTTCATCTGACTAGAACCACTTTGCTCTTAAAGTAGGGTCATGCTCTCTATCATAGAAAACAGAGGTACTCTCTGCTCAGATAATGATATGTAATATGCATTGTGTCTGAACTGCAAGGTAGTGCTTTTGTTCTTTTTATAAAAGATCTCCTCCCTCCCTCCCTCCCTCCCTCCCTCTCTTTCTTTCTTTCTTTCTTTCTTTCTTTCTTTCTTTCTTTCCTTCTTTCTTTCTTTTCAGGACTGGGGTTCAAGCTCATGACCTTGCATTTGCCAGCCAGGCACTTGTGCCATGGAACTATCTCCCCAGCCCCTATGATCTCATTAATTTAAACTCTTTTTTTTTTTGTTGTAGTATTACTATTCTCTCTTCTCAAGAGAGTATGAAGCTTTAGTCAAGGTGGAAACTTAGATCTAAGGAGCTGCAGATCCTCTGGTCTTTTTTTTTTTGTTACTGTAAGGCGCCTCCTTTAGAAAACAAAGTATATCAAAATAATAGTTAATACAAATCAAATGTTTTGATCTACTCTAGAAATCTTTCAATAAGGAGAAAAGATTTATGTTTGAAATTATTTGGAAAGCTAATAGAAACTGAGTTGAGGTATAAATAACTGCTATGGATATGCTTCTGCAAGCGTATTTTAATCAAAATGTCAGGGAAACAGCTAAGATGAGGAGAGAATAGGACAGGTTCTGTCTTAATTACTCATTTCTTGTGGCTGAGACAAATACCGAACACCAAAAATGAAGAAAAGAAAGGTTTCCTTAGCTCACAGTTGCTGGAGGTTTCAGTCCATACTCGGCTGGATCCAAGGCACACAGCAGAGAGCAGCAATGATGGCAATCAAGAGAGAGTCTGTCTCTCTGTCTCACTTACGTTACATTCCGCCTCAGCCCCAGGCTGAGGGAAGTACACACACCTATAACCCCTGCATTACTAAGGCCCATAATTCCATCTTTCAATTGCCTACAATCTCAGTGGATCATGAGTTAGCCTCATACTCTAGAAGTCCCCACCCCATGGCTGCATAAAGCACTGGAAGGACAACTAGATACAAACCATAACAACAGGAGACAACTTATAGCAACATATGACAAGACGAAGGTAGGGGAACAAATACAAACACTGACCCACAATGTTACTGAGTCTTGGCCCTCTCCATCTACAATTTACTGCGTAAGATGACTCAGGAAAGAAGAAATAAAGAACCAAGACAATTGCGCATGGTAGGGCACATCTGCAATCCTGACTCTTCAGAGGCTGATGTATTGTGCATTCAAGTGCCACATGAGCAATTATCAAGACTTGCAAAATTTGAAAAATTTAAAAAGGTGATGGTGACTCAGCTCAGTGCAAAGGCTGTGGGGTTATGCTCAAGTATTACAAAATTCAAGCAAATAAAAAAACAAACAAAAAATGAAACTAATCGGGAGGCTGAGGCAGGAGGATCAGTGTGAGTTCGAGACCAGCCTGGGCTACAAAAGTGAGGTCAAGAGCAGCCTGAACTGCATAGTGAGACCCTGTCTCAAAACGACAAAAAAAAAAAAAAAAAACAACAAAAAAAAACTAAGCCATTTATATTTTAAAAAATGAAGTATTTTAGCAGCTGTCTTAGTTTTTTTGAGTGAAACTTGAGTGCTTAATTGGTATCTGTGTCAATGTATTAGCCAAGATCTTACTCTATCAGCAAAATCAACAAAATATTCATTGGTGATTTTTGGACCCATTGAAGGATATATCAGCTCCGGGATAGTAGCTTGGCTGGATTTAAAGGAAATGTCATTTCCTTTTCAGAGAGGGATAGTCTGTTTATCTCTCTCTCTCTGTCTTTTTTATTAAGATAAATATTTAGCTAATGTATTAGTATAGAAGTTTATTCTAAAGAACTACTTCTGTCCATTGGAAATCTCAGGGGTTATTATGTTTTATAAGATTACTGATAAACTATTCACTCTATCTTTATATCCAAAATTTTATGGGATGTCAATAAATTATATCATTTGTATAGTATGGTGTTAGCTAGAGACATAATTTTTTACAGAATATGAATTATAACAGAGTTTATCAAAATGACTCTTGCACTCTCACTTGCATGTATCTTATTTTATGCAATTATGTCTTCTTCATCTTCCTATAATTGAATATGGAAGATTAGGAAGCAGAAGAAAGAAGAAGAAGAAGAAGCAGAAAGAAGAAGAAAAAGAAGAAAAAGAAGAAGAAGAAGAAGAAGAAGAAGAAGAAGAAGAAGAAGAAGAAGAAGAAGAAGGAGAAGGAGAAGGAGAAGGAGAAGGAGAAGGAGAAGGAGAAGGAGAAGGAGAAGGAGAAGGAGAAGGAG